>CM021102.1:252400149-252550870 GCA_007115665.2 Sequoiadendron giganteum | reverse complement strand
GAATTTGAAAAGCTTCAAGCTGAAGTAGATGTATTGGAAAATATGGTTAAGGAGGAAGTGGGAATACGAGAAGAGAGATATGGGAAGAAGAACGTTCTCTTGAAAGAGGATAGCGAAGAGAAGATCAGAAAGAAAGAGTGTTGCATCCCTTTGGTAGGGCTTGAATGTAAGGAAGAATTTTTTGGGGTAGCCCACACAAATGGAAAGATAATGAGGCACAAGTTTCAGCGATAACATGTGAATGGAGTGCATTATGTGAAGTGGATGAAGAAGGTTTGCAATAAAAAATTGTGAACATGGATGGTCCTAAGTTTGACAAGAAGGTTGGTGAGGAAGAGGAGATCTCTTTTTGAAAGAAGAGATGGGAAGAATCAACAAGTTGTTGGAAGGAAAAATGGACAAACACGAAGAGGAGTTTATAAAACTTGTCATTGGAGGTGAGAAGATGGATGTTGCAGCAAAGAATGAGGAAAAATATGTTGGGATAGCGAACAAGAATGAGGTAAATTTTAACTTTGAATTTAGTTGTGATGATTTTATACCTTATTTGGTGAAAGCAGAAGAGAATTTCAAGCAAGAAGAGAGTATGCATATGTAAATTTTCAATTTTCATGGAGTAGTAATTGCAGATTTGTATAAGGATACAATATATTTTGATTATTGTTTGGATAAGACATATTTGAATGTAGAATTTGTAGAGGATGTTTCAACTAAAACTTGGTGGAGGTGGTTAGTTTTTGGTGGGTTTAATCCCACAAGAGAAGAGGGGAGAATGTATGGTATTAGGAGGAGGATGGTACAAGTTCACTAGAGGAGAGAAGAATGGACTGTAGAGTTTCCAGAGGAGGAGGTTGATTTTTCCTACCCTAGGTGTCTAATGCAGAAGCATCTAAGGGTATTAGAAATATTGAATCACCAAAAATATTGTTATTTCAATTTTGTTTATTTTCGATAAGGGCTTAGGGGTAAGAAGAATAAATATTTTGATTTACAACTTTGTAATTTTCCTTGTGGTGAAATCGTAATTGTAATTTTGGTGGGAATAATGCATTTATGAATATTTTCTAAGGAAAAATTTGGGAAAATACCCCTCTTGGGAATCCAATTATTGGTGGGGACCATTTGGGGTGCATGTGCTTGCATGTTCAATTGCATGCCTTGCATGTAATTACATGTTTGTGCCACAATCTCTATATGTCATTGCATGACTGTATTTGGAGTTGTTGGGGCCACCAAGAGTCAAAGAAGGTGGCTTGATTGAACAAGATGATTGGCCAAAAGTTAGGCACCCATGTGAAGGTGGTAAAGGTAGTGAGTTATTTAATATTTTATTTTCTTATCTCTCCTCAAGTTGGGCATTGGAATTCTTGGTGGTTTATGGAGGTTTATTTGGGAAACCAATGGTGGTTTCTTCTCACACAATTCCTATAAAATGATGCTTGCTCATTTGGAGAGGGGGGTTTTTGGAGATGTTGTGGTTGCATACCTAGATGTTGTCAAACTGAAGCTAGAATGTTGAGCTACAGATTTGTGTATGTGTGAAGCTCATTTTGTATCTGAGCATATGAGCTCTATGATTATGTATTTCATTTTCAAAATTTGAAGTTATAAATATTGCAGATTTCTCTTCCATTTTATGTGTTTCAAGTTAATTTATTGTCTTCTTGCATAGTGTTTTATGTGTGTTTATGTTCAGATTTGAGAGGGAGAGTCTCCCTTCATCACATTCAATGATCAACATGTACCATAACAAACAAAATTTCTCCAATATTATCACCATCCCCTAAGAAAAACCTAGACTGAATAATCAACCTAAGCGCAAGTACACCCCTTTGGGTGAACCAATTGAAGTTATATTTCATAAAATTACCTAGGAAAATCTTATAAATTTCCCATGACCAAAATTTTTGATGAAATTTATCCTAAGACCACATGGTACAAGGATAACTAATATTGGGAATACCATAGGGTCAAAGGCCACCATACCTCCAAATATATGAAATTGAAAAATCATATACAAGATCTCACTAATAAAGGAGAGATAAATATTGAATTTCAAACCCATAAATCACCTAATGAACAACTAATTATATACACACAACCTTTCCCATTTCACAATGAAGGAAAAGCTTTTGGGTCCTATAATGTTGTATCATATACCTACACCAACACCGTTCAAACCTCATCCCATGATTTAATCATCGATCACATAGAAGAATGCCATGAACATGTTGATATTATAACTATCAAAGCAACCAATTGTGTCATTTCTACCCAAAGGGTCTGAGTGACAATATAAGGAGAATCTTCTTCTCTTACCACATCTGCCAAATTTAACATCCTAGATCACCTTGGTAAGACTCTAGCCCAAATTTCTATCTTGGAATTACTTTGCACTTCCCCTATCCATAAGGAAGCCCTAGATAAAGCTCTTCAAGAATATCATGTACCTATCAACATTAATGTTAATCAATTCCAACCCATAGGTGGACACATCTCTTCCACACATAAATTTACTTTCATAAATAAGTACTTACATACTAACACCCCGCACAATAAAGCACTCCACATTGAGGTAATCATTTATAAGCATATCATTAAAAGTCTTAATAGATGGTGGATGTGGCCTTAACTTGTGTACTCTAAAGTTAATAAGGTAGTTGGGTTACTCTAAAGATACTATTGACCCTCAAAAGAAAATAATTATTAAGGCTTACGATGATTCTGAAAGAGAATCTGAAGGTACCACCAAATTACCTATCCAAGTCAGACTAGCTACCATGAAAACCACACGTCAAAATATTGGATCTTGATCTTCCTTATAATATCCTGCTCAATCGACTATGGATCCACGCCATGCAAGTCATTCCCTCTACATACCATCAATGCATCAAATTTTTATACAATGATAGTGAAGTCACCATACGAGCTAACCCACAACCTTTCCAATACTGCAAGATATTGGAAGGTAATTATAATATCTCTCACCATTTTCCAATTAATGATGCTACATCCACTTCTTCCTCTTACATCAACCCATCCACATTAAAACTTGATCCCACCTCACAACCCACCCATGAGATCAAGATCAAGATTACCAACAAAGGATGTAGAGAGTATGGACTACACAATTATTTCTATGTAAGACAACTCCTCCTTTCACCATGGTCCCATGGCCAACCCAATGTATTAAAAGTGGAACTTGAAGAAACTCTCAAAATATTTAGTAAACGGGGGCTCCTAGATAAAGAATATCTTAGTGAGGATACTTCATCATGGTTATATAAAGATAAAGACATGTCACTACCTCTTCTAGAAGTCAACAAGTATCCAAAAGGACATGAATTATGTAATCATATGGGCTATAAAGGTAGAGGACTTAGGGCTCATGAACAAGACATAATGGAACCCATTCATTTTAAGGAGCACATAGGTCACCATGGACTCGGTTATGAATCAACAGAAATGGTACTCAAAGAAACTAAATATACTCACAATAAAGAAGGTAAGACCTTAACTGATGTTAATTTCCCTCAAGAGGGGCCCAACAAAGAACCTTTGGAAAAAATATCCCAACTTTTTGATCATGAAAATATCTAAACCATTACACCATCCCAACCCATTGACCTTTCAATCATTTATCCCAAGCTTATTGATTGGGATCAACAAGGACCTCCTATTCTTGATACCTACCAAAATGATGAAGCAATTTCCAAACTTATGGGGGTTCAAGAACACATACCTCTAGGAGGTCAAAAAAGGGAATTTGAAATCAAGTTACATAAAGATGCTTATTTTAGGGAAAAAATCACGTTCCTTAGAAACAAAAAGGAAAAAAGGAAAAAATAAAAAAGAAAGATGCCTTAGTGAAAACCTTGATAAGGCACTTCTAGACCATGAAAAGGTAAACATAAAAGATGTATCTTTTGGTAAAAACCTCTCCAAAGTTCCAAAAATGAGGCACTTGATTCCATTCCTTGATCTCAAGAAACATCCACAATACTAGTTGAAACAACTATTGAAATCAACTTGCAAACAAAAAAGGAACCAAAAATCACTTTCATGGATACAACATTAGAGGATGAGGTAAATCAAAGTATATTCTCCTTCCTCAAATAAAGATCCAAAAAAAATTCATGGACCTATACAAATATGCTAGGAATCGGTCCATCTCTTCTAGTAAACCATCTAGCAACATATCTTGATGCAAAGCCAGTAAATAAAAAGCTAAGGAAGAATTACAAAAACTCCTAGAATTTATCTTTATTCAAACAATTGGTTATCCTAAATGGAACTCCAATATAGTACCAATATCTAAACCCGTTGGGGGCATAAAAATATGCACTAATTTTTGGGATCTCAATAATGCATGCCCAAAGGACAATTTCCCGCTACCTAACATTGATATTATTGTAAAATGAACACCGAAACATGAAATATTATCACTCATGGATGTTATTTCTGGCTATAATAAGATATGAATAGTAGAAGAAGATCAACATAAAATAGCCTTCATTACTCCATGGGGGACATTTTGTTATCAGGTAATGCCATTTGGTCTTAAGAACGTAGGAGCCACATATCAGTGAGTCATGACTACAATTTTCCATGATATCCTTTATGGTATTATGGAAGATTATGTTGAAATTTTGGGAAAATAAAAAACAAGAGTTGGACATGTAGAGGTATTATAAAAAATCTTTGACCAACTGGAAAAATATCAACTACGTCTAAATCCAAAGAAATGTGTATTTGGTGTAACATCAAGATTTTTTTGGGGATTCATTGTATCATGAAGAGGCAAAGAATTCGATCCAGCCAAGGATACTAGATATGCCTCCATCAAGAAGTATCAAACAACTACGTAGTTTGCGAGAAAAACTTCAAGAAAACAAGAGATTTATTGCTCAACTTACTAATAAATGCCAGCTATTTTCACATCTTTTATGCAAAAATGTTAACTTTAAATGGCATAAAAACCGTCAACAGGCATTTTAGTAGCTCAAAAACTATCTTTCTTCACTGCCTGTTTTTATGCCACCTATGTTGGAAGAATGAGAAGTTTTTCATTGATGTTATTGTTGGCAACATGAGCATAAGGAATAAGCAGAATGGTATATAATGATGTGTTGTAGTGTTTTCATTGATGTCAACATTGTATCTTGATATAGAGATCATGGTGAAGATCATTGCAGATCATTTTGGTTGGTTCTAACAAGTTTTGAAGTTTTTGTAGAAGACATTTTTGCAAGATGGTTTGATCGGGTAAAGTTGGTTGTGATGGAAAATTGACTGTCAACTCTGTTAATTTTATGTAACAAAGCATCCAATTTTTGGGTTCACACCAATCCGCAAATGAGGATTTCACTCTACACTTCTAACATTATTTTGTTGGTTGTTAGAAGTATCTTATTCCAGAATTTCATCATGTTTTGGCCTTTGGTTTGAGAGATATAAGTAACATAAGTAATTTCTGGAAAATTATAGTCATTTCTTGTATAGTAAATTTGAGTAGGAGAGTCGACACTTCTTCATGGATAAGATTTTGGCTTTGTGTTTTTGAGGATATTTTTGTAGATGGTATTAGTGTGTGAATTCCATTTGGTGTTGAATTTTGAGGTCCATGTACCTGAATGTGGATACACAGTTGAAGAATTTATGTATTAGGTCTTTTGTGGTGCCGACCTAATAAGTTTCAAGGTATGTGAAGGTTAAATAAGTGTTGTGATCTTATATGGGATCAATTATAGGTCCATGTTGACCTATTTCAAGCTATTTTGAGATTTAAATCTTGGCATGAAGTGCGTGTGTGGAAGAACTTAAGCCGACAAGTTATATTTTGAATGTTACATCTAATTAGGCTGACCTAGTTGATGTTATGCTCGATGCAAATATATAAGTTAGATATTTTTTGGTATTTTGATGATAGCAATGAATGTTGTGAGTGTTTTACATGTATGTGATGTGAATATTATCAGAGTAGTGTGAATTTAAGTTATGAATTTTGAGTAGAAGATTAGAGTGATGTGAATGTAGAGGAAATAAAAGTGTTAGATCTAAATCAGATGAAGTGTGTAAAGTTAGTTTATTGAGCTTCATTGGAACTATAATTTATGCATATGATAGATGCAATTGTAATAGTTCAAACTAGGTTGTGAGCCACAATCTCTCTTCTATATTTTTCCTAGTGGGAAATGAGTCCACTTGGACAGTGAGTCCACTTATAGTGAGCACTTTTGAAAATTACTATAATCAGTTAAATATATTGTGAGCTAATTTCCTCACCATGTTTTTTCTCATTTTGGTTTTTCCATGTAAAAATCTTGGTGGTCATGTGTTATGTGATGTTTTTGATGTTTCATGCTTTATTTATTTACTGTAGTTGAATGTGTTATGTGGTTTGGATGTTTAAATGTTTGAATGTTCTAGAAGAATAATGATTCACCCCTCCCCCTCTCAGTATTCTGGGTATTCAACAACCTAATCTAGAAAAACCACTCTTGCTATACATATCAACTACCACTATGGCATTAGGGACATTGATGGCACAACATAAAGACAATGGAAAAGAAAGATCCATTTACTACATATCTCGTACTTTGGTTGGTTGTGAATTAAACTACACTCCAATCGAAAGGGCACGTCTTGCAGTTATCTTTTGATAAAAATAATGACATTAAATGCTTAATCACAAGACACAACTCATTTCTAAAGTAGATCCATTAAAATATTTTCTCTCCAAAGCTACCCTCATAGGTCGCATGGAAAAATGGATCATGATTCTCAGTGAGTTCAATATTGAATATGTAGATAGATAGGTCATAAAAGGACGAGTAGTTTTTGACCAACTTGCAGAGGCCACTCTAATAGACAATCACTCTCTATAAAAAAATTCCTATATGAAGTTATTCTTTCTATGGATGAAGGAACATGGTGGAATTTATACTTTGATGGATCATTTACTCAACATGGCTCAGGGGTAGGAATATTGTTTGTTAGTCCTCAAGACGATTGCATCCCAAATTCTTATTACATTGCCTTTCCTTGCACAAATAATATTGTAGAATATGAGGCATTAATTACAGAGCTGAAACTTGCTAATTCACTAGAAAATAACTAAATTACAAGTCTATGATGATTCCTAGCTAGTCATCAAACAAGTAAATGATGAATATCAAACAAAAGATGAAAAATTGTTACCCTATAAATGTATGGTGGATAACTTAAAGCAATAATTTGTGCAAATTTGGTTTGAAAAATACCTCATTTGAACAAAAAAGAAATTTATGTCATGGAAATAATTGGTTCCCTATTGGGCATGCCTCAAAATAGTCAGTAGTATGAATTCTTGATTGAAATTTTTTTTATCCCTACTTACAATCTCCCGGAATCATAATTAGTATGTGCTATAGTTAGTCCCAACTCACCCTAGTATCAAGATATATACTACCTCCATAATAATACCCTTTTACTAAACTTATCCACTTTCCAATGCTAATCATTCATTCACAAATCTTCTCACTTCACATTATTAGGTGATACCCTCTACTGAAGGACCTTTGAAGGAACCCTCTTAAGGTGCTTAGACACAAAAGAGGCTCAAACTTCTTTAATCGACGTGCATGAAGGTATCTATGGGACCCATTCCAGTGGTCCTACTCTATTCAAAAAAAATCTATGCACTAGATACTATTGGCTGATAATGGAACAAGATGCACATAACTTTATAAAAAATTGCTGCCCATACGAGCAACACAGTGAACTCATTCATGCACCATCACAAGAGTTACAACCTATTGTCACTCCATGGCCTTTCTCACGATGGGGGTTAGACCTTGTTGGAAAAATACATCCATCTTCATCTAATGACCACAAATTCATCATCACCGCCACCGAATACTTTACCAAGTGGGTGAAATCCATTCCATTAACATACATAGAAAACAAATTTCTAAGTTTATTCTTCACTACATCATTTTCCACTTTGGTATTTCATCCTCTATTGTCACAAATAATGAAAAACTATTTAAAAATCAAGAAGTTCATAATTTGTGCCAAACATTTCATATCCAACACCATTTCTCCACTCCATATTACCCACAATGAAAAAACCAAGTCAAGACCACTAGTAAAATAGTTTTAAAAATAGTTAAAAAGTCGGTTAATGATGTTGGTCGAGATTGGAATCTCCAACTCAATCTTGCTTTGAGGGCTTACCATGTTAGCATCCATACTCATATAGGGCAACACCATATTCCCTTGTCTTGGTGTTGGGGCTATTTTTCCAATTGAGATTGAACTCCCATCCTTGAGAATCTCCTTACAACATCTTATTGATGAAGAAGAGTACTGAGTGACATGACTACAACAACTAGAACTCTTAGATGAAAGATGCATCAATGCTTTAAATCATCTATAATTTTATCAAAATTGGCTCCAACGAAGTTACAATAAGAAAATAAAGCCTAGAGAATTCAATATTGGTGATTTAGTCCTCAAATAAAATCATCACAACTTTCAAGACAATGAAAATAAAGGAAAATTTTAACCCAATTGGTTAGGTCCTTATGTTATCAGAGAAAAATATGGATCTTCCACTTATCAATTGGCTACTATGGAAGGTGAACCCTTGGAAGAGCCAATGACTATTGTGCATCTTAAGATATTTTATGCATAGAAAAAAAATAGAAAAATAAAATAAAATAAACAAAAAATAGTAAAGAGAAATAATTTGTCCAATGGTTAATACCACTTCTTGTGGTGTCTTGGGAAAGTACCATGGTGAAAACTTGGAAAATAGGCACCATGTGTAGATTCATATCCACCATATACTAGGTCTCTATTTCTTCCACACACTACCCACAATAAATTCACTCCTACCATCCACTAACCATGGCTTGGAATAAATGTCATGTAGTTCCATACTCCCCTAGTTTATAACCGAAGAGCTCGGCATTGTGTGATTTGGGACAATATTTTTGTTTGTTTGTGAGTCCAAATCCATGCAAAGAACACAAATTTCACTCTTGGTTATCTATATCATTGGGGAATAATGTCCTTTCCTATATCAAATTTTAGGATTTTTCACCATATTATCAACATAGTCAACCCCCACCCCCAAAATGACTCCCTTTCACATCTCCCCATATCCTATGATTTCATTCCCTCAATCACCTAGGTCAGACTATATTTTGTATCATGAACAAAAAATTAACCTATCCCAACCATCACACATCACATCTATGCATATATCACACTTTGCTCACTAGAACCATTATCACTTATTTAAATACATTTAATTTAATTAACATTAATTAACATCCATAACCATTTTACATAATTATTTTATATAGACAACCATTTACATATTCATTTTGCATATAAAACTATTTTACATATTCATTTTGCATGTACATATCCATTTTCCATTTTGTATAACCATTTCACATATTTTATATCCATTTCCATCCATCATTAGTAAGCATCCTTTCACATTTTACATAAAACTGAATTTAATATATAAGAATGTTTAACAATTCACCTGCAATCCATAATCATTTACAAAGAAAATAAGATCATTCATCCATGTGCATATCTATGATAAATTGTAGTTGAACACTTCTCATCGCTTTTATATCAGTATCATGTACATATACATCAACATTACATATAAATTAAAAATACACATAAATTTTACATAATAAAACCAAACATGCATCCACCTAGACATCATAAAATCATCACATCAACCATTCATATTTTGGCCATAATAAAAAAAAAATTATGTCTACATTTACACATATCCATCTAACCATACAAAAATCCTACAATCATCATCAATATAAATAAAAAACATGTACACATATGGATCAGTAATATAACATAATAATTACATCAATCATCACTATAAAATGGAGATCTCATATATATAAAATGTGTCATGATACAAATATATAAGGTCTCTGCCATGTACATTCAAAAATTTGATACCCCTTTAGGGTATAATAAATATCATGTGAACACTTATCATATATTTTCCCCCTCTTATTGAGGTCGCTCCCCTATTGGTGATGGCAGTGGAGGTGGACCATGAGGAGGAGGTGGCCCCATATCCACTAATAGACCTAACCTCACTAACCTATACCTGTGTGACTTGATGCTCATAGTGAATCTTGACTCCTCTGCTCATCTGGTATTGCTTTCTCATATAGTGTATGGTAGTGCTACATCTCTCAGGTCATACAAATCAAATCGGCCATAATGTCCTACATACCCTGTCTTGCCACTGCCTGACTCTTAATATCATGCTCCTATCATAATTTGACCACATCCCCCGAGATAGGGCTACCATAGCTCGAGTTGCATCCCTCTTTTTTATAACAAGTTCTAGTTGTACTCCTCCATCTCCACCCTAGACCCCATCCCTGCAATTGGACCACCTCTACTTGTGTCATATTCTACTCTCCCATATACTACACTCTCTCCTATCTAAGCTGGTCTTGCTCTACTATGAGAAACGTTGACCATAATTGAGTGTCACCTTCATCATTGATATGACCCTCTTCATCAATATTGACATCCTCCTCCATCACCCCCTCCTCTCCTTTGCCTGCCTCTCCTGGATCTCTCCTTTGTCAAACTCATCAACCATCGTCATCCCCATCCGCGTCATCACCCTCATCCTATTCATCCTCTTCCTCCCCCTTCTCAACAAAATCCAACTGATCCTAAGGGATTGGTAATTATAGTGGCCTCTGTAATGACCACCATGCATCATACTCTACTATAGTGTCAACATCTATCACTGCACATCTTGTATCCCATGGAACTATTGGGGTATCCCATTAATCATATCTAGCTATATAGAGCTCTATATACCCCCTTATATGTCCCTCTCTTGTGCCACATGAGCAAAAATTGCCTCGTACATAGGCATCATTTGTTGTAACCCAAACTGTCTCATAACCCACACTAGCAAGTATTGCTCAATAATAGTAGGTGTGTGACCAATCAAGTAGTGTGATCTTTTATTGATAAGGAAAATATAGGTCATCCTCCTCCCACACTTCGCACTCTCGGTTTGGTCACCAAATGAATTTTTCCATCTCATCAATCACACACCTCCAATAAGGAAAATATCCAAGATGTCATTACTGCAAAAATGATGAATATGTGAAGACATAAGGCATACCCAATTCTCTCACCCTATCCACCACTAGCCAAAAAAATGCCACATGCTCATAGGCCCAAAAATGTAACAAGGTCACACCACAATCCAAACTCTGACCATCCCTATAAACCAGTAGGTGCATCTCCCTATATAACTCTACTAACACACATGTACCTCACACAAAAATGGTACCCTCTAACAACATCATGTCTAGTACACCTACCCAGCTGATAGTGAATCCTTGTGACCTTCAATAAGGAACCAATATTCCTATCATCAATTCTGCGGTAAAAAGAGATAACTCTAGGAGCTCACCCATCCCCACCTCGATCCCTCTAACAGGAAGATCGTTTGTCATGAACACCCACACTCATGCATCCTCAACATGCATTAGGTCATACTTCATAATCTCTCCTTGTATTGAGAGTCTCAGGATCCACCACACATACTCCAAGGTGATGGTGGCCTCGTCAATTGCTTTAATCACTATGCCACCTCTCCACTAGTAATTTCATCATAGCCTGATGAGCCCTCAATCAGGGAATCCACAATGCACAGTATAGGCCTATCAAGTTAATCCAATCCTCATCCATATCAATCAAGTGATAGTGTAGCTATGTCATCACTCACGATACTATAGCATCACCAAAGGCTTAGGTACATCATGTCATTAATCAATGTCAACCTCACTCAAATAAAATCCCCTCACCCAAACCCATAAAGAAATCATGCACTTTCATTTTAGTAGAAGAAATTAAGCATCATTTTGGCGCAACTTTTGTTTTTGGCACAAGCATTATTTTTGATGCAAGCACCTCCTTATCTTGTGCAAGCATCATTTTTGGTCCATAAACAAATTAAGCATCATTTTGGCGCAACCGTTGTTTTTGGCACAAGCATTATTTTTGATGCAAGCACCTCCTTATCTTGTGCAAGCATCATTTTTGGTCCAAGCTTATCCCTAGCCCACACAAGTGCTACTTTAATGCAAGTGTGTACTTAACCTGTGAAAATTCCTTTTAGTGCAAGCACACACTTGACCTCCATAGGCATGTACTTGCAAAATTCAAGCACTCCTTTTGCAGGTGCATCTTTAACTTGTGTAAGTACCAAATCCCCAAGTGTAGGCTCCATTCCTAGTGCAAGCGTGTTTTACCCATAGGAATTACTTAGCAACATGTGGGAATCACTTTTCTCCGCAAGCACAAATTTAGGTGCAAGCATTGCCTTATGCAACGGAAACACCTCAATCACACGCTCAAGCGCGACTTCATCAAACCACACCTCCATCCTTGCCTACTTTATACCCTATTCTACCTACATTTATTACCCCTTATCTACCCTAAAATTCCTAGGTTAGATCACTCACTGAGTCTCCTACCTCTACTGGTCACTGGTACTCCTATACACACTTTGTGTGATGAAAGTTTTGTGGTACAACTATCATCTCCTCCTTGTTCTTTGTTCCTCTTCTTCCAATTTGCAAAGGTGAAAATGACATGTTTGGGAACCCCTAGGCCTATTTATAGGCCCCTAACCCTAATTATCCCTCTAAATAAGTGGAAAATTCCCTCCCATCCAATTTATTTCCACCTTCTTCTTGTTTCTCTAACATACATCTATTTATTTTGAACCCATCTTCGAGATACTACCCGAAATTATTTTTTCTAAAATTTTTTGATCAGTCTCTCGAGGGGAAATCACCTCCTATTCCATCTATCCTATTGGGAAAAAATTAAATTATTTGACACAACACCATTTTGGGTGTTCCATCAAAGAGGGGAAAATGTAGACACCCCAATTCTGACATTACACTTGTAAATTAATTAAAATTCTAAATTTTAATTATGTTGGAAAATGTGCCTAAAACTTACTGACATGAAACTTTTGAAAGAGAAAAATTAGTGAGACTCTTGGAATGTCTTGTCGACAAGTAGCTTAGTTCTGAAGGTCTAAAATGATCATGTCGGTGTGACTAATGGTCGGTCTTGCCAACAAGATCCATCGATATGACCTAAACGGTCGGCACAAGTTCTTTATCTCTCAGCGAAGGTAGGAGTCTGACCAATAGGTGATGATCGGCGAGAGTCTTGCCGACGATACTCTATCAGGGTAACTTTGGTCTTCGGTTAGACATGGGAAGATTGGACCGACAATAGAAGTCCGATTGATGGGGTATGGTCAGAATGAGTCTTTCTGATGGTTCTTCATCGATGTGAATTATGACTTCGGCCCAGCCTTAAGATCTTCACCTGATGGTTAAATTTTGGCCGATGGTTTAGGATCAGTGTGAATCTTTCCGATCTGAACAAGTTTGTGAAGTTCTTCTATGTAAATTCATCGGAGAGACTCCTCCCGATGGAAGGTCATTAGACTGACTTATGTCATCGGAAGAGCTTTGGGATCTCTCTCCGACAGAACCTCATTAGTGTAAGTTCTATCGATAGACCGTTCCTAAATGGCATCGAAGTAACCTGGGTCTTTGGCCTAGCTTTGGATTATTGTCTCTACCGTATTGGTTTTCCCAATGGGAGATGAACAAATAGAAACATTCGGTATGAAATGAACTATCAGAGGAGCTTTGAAAACTCCCTCTGAGGGAAGATCTCAGCCCAATGGTCTTTTGTTTAGAGAGACTTCACCAAATTAGAGCGATAGAAGATTGTGTAGTGTGTGATTGTCAAATAGGTAGTTTGGCATCAATGGGACACTGCTTGGTGTCTCACTGATATGCAATGCAGTTGAAGGAAGATGAATCAAATTGTTGGTTAAGAGAACGAATGGACCATGGTTGTGGGGTAAATAGTAGTGTATTGTAACTGATCAAAGGTTCGAGTAGTTAGAGTTTTGAACTGTATGTTGTATGAGCATTGGAACAGTAAGACATAACGAAGTGTGATCAGGATTTGATTTGTACAAGGTCGATCAAGGAAATGTTGCTGCTGTAATGTTGACATCTGAAAGTGAATTTTGTATCTTTGTATGTATTTTGTTTACAATAATACAAAGAGGCTTTACTTGGTGTGGTGGGTTTTTTCTCCCGTAAGGGTTTTCCCATGTAAATCTGGTGTCCAATTGTGTATGTGTTTATTTGTCTATTATTTTATTCCTTTCATGTGCATCATAATGAACTCTAATTACAAAATTTAAAGACACGCCTGCATTGTTCTCTGAGTTTTGACATTAGGAGAGTTCCACACCTTAAGCTTTCCTTACAAGTGGTATCAGAGTCTGGCCAGTTTTGATATCCTTGTGGGTAGGTTGGGTTTTTTGTGTCAACTCTATTTAGTGGGAGTCTTGTAGAAGTCTGGTAATTGAAATTATAGATTTTTATGGCAATGGAAAGAACATCAAGAAAGATTGAAATTGAGAAATTCAATGGCAGCAATTTTGAGATGTGGAAACTCAAAATCGAAGATCTATTGGTTAATCGTGATCTTTGGGTTGTTGTGTCCGGAACGAAACCTTCTAGCATGAAGCAAGAAGAATTCAAACTAGAAAATGGAAAAGCAAAAGAGTTGATAAGAATCTGTTTAGTAGACTTTGTTCTCCTGAACATTCATGAAGAGAAGACTGTAGCCTCCTTGTGGAAGAAACTTGGTAATATTTATCGAGGAATGTCCTCGATGAATAAGTTGCTTTTAAGGAAGAATTTGTACTCTTTGAAAATGTAGGAGGGAGTGTCTATTGTTGATCATCTGAATACTTTTAACATGTTGATTGCTCAGTTAGAATATGTGGGTGTAAAGATTGATGAAGAAGATCGTTGTATGATATTGTTATGTTCTTTGACAGATTATTGGGATCACTTGGTGATGGCTATTGGGAGTACGACATCCACTTTTAAGATGGAAGACATTGTTGCTTCTTTGTTATCAGAAGAGATGAGAAGGAAATTTTCTAATATGGTGAAGGAGGCTCTTGTTGTTTGAGGAAGATCAAAAGAAAAATGCAAGAAGAATGATAAGAAGTCCAAATTGAAATCAAAAGGGAGATCAAAGTCTCCTTGCAAGAATTCCAAGGTGAAGTTTTGGAATTGTGGGTAGTCTGGTCATGTCTGAAAGGATTACAAAGAGGAGAAAAATAAGAAGAAGAAGAAATCTTCTGATAATGATTCTTCTCAGAGTGATGTAGATGCCTTCATTGCAACCTTGGCAACTCGGGCATCAAATGATGTTTGGCTGATTGATTCTGGAGCATCTTTCCACATGACATCTCATAGAGACTTGTTCACAAAGTATGAAAAATATGATGGTGGAAAGGTGTATTTGGAAATCGATTCATCTCTGGAAATAGTTGGTCGTGGAAGAGTTAGAATTTAGTTCCCTGATGGAAGAGTGAAGAGAATCAATGATGTAATGCATATACCAGGTCTGGTTCAAAATTTACTCTCTATTAGTAAGTTGAATGATGTTGGAGTGCAAGTATCATTCTTTGGAAATGGTTGCAAAATGAGTAGAGGCTCAATGGTGTTGGCTAGGGGTGCTCGAATTGGTACTCAATACAATTTGAACGCACTTGGTGTTCAATGCAACAGTGTCTACAAAGTCATAAAAGGTTGTTTGTAAATAGAAGAAGGAAAATGTCCCTAATAGTGCAAACTCTATGGAAGTTAAACTTCCAGCAGAAAATACTATGCTCTGGCATCATAGGCTTGGCCACATTGGAGAAAAATGTTTAAAATTTTTGAAAAATAAAAACCTGGTTGAAGGGCTTGATGACTGTAACCTTGAATTCAAATTTTGTGAACATTGTATATATGCTAAACAACACTGTGTTTCATTTTATTCCAGTCCTCATAAATCTTCTGGTATACTTGATTACATTCATTCTAATGTGTGTGGTCTAGTGAATGTTCCTTCGTTATCGAATTCTAAATATTATGTTTCTTTTATTGATGTCTATTCGAGAAGAGCATTTGTGTATTTTAAAAAAAGTAAATCAGAAGTGTTCAGTCGTTTTAAGGAATTTAAAAACCTTCTGGAAAATCAGACTGGAAGAAAAATAAAGTGTTTAAGGACTAACAATGGTGGTGAGTTTTGTTTTGATGATTTTGAAAGGTACTACAAAGATCATGGAATTAAATGACATAATACTAAACCATACAGTCTGCAACAAAATGAAGTTGTTGAAAGGTTCAACAGGACGGTGATGGAAAGGGCAAGATGTATGTTGAGCAGTGTTGGCTTGGAGGAGAAATTATGGGTTAAGATAGTTGCAAAAACATGTTACTTAATAAATCATTCCCCTAACTCTGGTCTTGTTGATAAAATACCTTTGGAAGCATGGTCTGGAAAGAAGCCCTCTATAAGACTTATTTGAGTCTTTGGCTGAGGCATATGCATATGTGTTGAATGAAAAAAGATCTAAATTGGACAACAAGGCTATTAAATATATTTTTATTGGCTATAGCATTGGCATAAAAAGATATAAGCTTTGGAATCCTGAGACTGAGAAGGTTTTGTACAACAAAATTTTTATTTTTTCGTGAGTTGAAGCATTCTACTTTGGATCTGCAGTCAGAGACAAAATCAGAAGAAAAAAAAAAGGATGTAGTTGAAGTTACTCCCACACCAGATAAAGAGGAATTAAAAATTCAAAAATGTACCTAAACCTGAGGAGAGCTCAAGTAGCTCTATAATTTTTGAGCAAGATGATGAACAATGTCCTCAACCTCAACCTCTGAGGAGGTCTACATGTGAAAGACGACAATCGGATAGGTATGGATTCTCTATGTTGGATTCTAGTTGTGCCTATGCTTTGATTACTAATACTGATGAGCCTAAGACTGCAAAAGAGGCAACTAAAATGTTTGATTCATATTCCTGGTTGGAAGCCATGAATGAAGAAATGGCATCATTAAGGAAAAATGATACTTGGGATTTGGTTCCATTTCCTGGAGGTAGAAAGATTGTGGGTTGCAAATGGGTATTTAAAAAGAAAATTGGTCTGGATGGTTGTGTTGAAAAGTATAAAGTGAGGTTGGTTGCAAAGGGATATTCCTAGGTAGAGGGAATTGATTATGGGGAATTTTTTTCTCTAGTAGAAAAGCTAACATCTATCAGATTTCTTTTGTCACTTGCAGCAGCATATGATTGGGAGATTGAGTAGTTGAATGTGAAGACAACATTTCTTCATGGTGATTTTGAAGAAGAAATTTATATCTCCCAACCAGAGCACTTTGTGAAAAAAGATAAAGAAAGTATGGTTTGCAAGTTGAAAAAATCTTTGTATGGATTAAAACAATCACCTAGAATTTGGTACCAAAAATTTGAAACTTTTATTTTATCATTAGGATTTGTAAGATTGAAATATGATCATTGTGTGTATTACAAAGCTAAGAATGATCATATTTTAATTATTGCCATGTATGTGGATGATATGTTATTCATGGGAATAGTTAGTTTATGATTTCTGATCTAAAATCTTAGTTGTCTACAAAATTCAAAATGAAAGATCTGGGTGCAGCAAGGTATATTATGGGGATGGAAATAACCAGGGATATAAAGAGTAGAAAACTTTGGCTCAACCAGAGTAAATATATTAACACTTTTTTGGAGAGGTTTGGTATGACTGATTGCAAGCAGCTAGTTGTTCCAGTTTTGTAGGGAACGAAGCTATCTTTGTAATATTTTCCAAAATCTCCTTCTAAGATGGAGGACACAACCAAGGTGCCTTATGCAAGTGCAGTTAGCAGTTTAATGTTTGAAATGGTCTATACAAGGCCATACATTTCTCAAGCAGTGGGAGTACTTGATCATTTTATGGAAAATCCAGGAAGGTCACATTGGGATGTTGTCAAAAGAGTGTTTAGATATCTGAAGGGCACTTCAAAATATTCTTTGTGTTACCATGGAAATTTGGTTGGATCGCAGAGAACTCTTAGCATTCGTGGGTATGTGAATTATGATTGGGTAGGGGACATTGAGAGTAGAAGATCCACCAATGGATATATTTTCATGGTGAATGGTGGTGCAGTTAGCTAGATAAGCAAGCAGCAGGCTGTAGTCGCTTTGTCCACTAGGGAGGCAAGATACATGGCAGCTACACACGCTTGTAAAGAAGCAATCTAGTTAAAACATTTGTATTCTAACATTGGGTTTGATGAAGGGTAGATTACAATTTACTGTGACAGTCAGAGTGCTATTTTTTTGGTGAAAAATCCTACTTTTCATGCCAAGACGAAACATATTGATGTGCAGTATCACTTTGTACAAGATATGGTGGAGGATGGAAAGGTTTGTTTAGAAAAATTGGATACTCTGGAAAATATTGCAGATGCATTGATGAAACCAGTGAGCACAAACAAGTATAGGTGGTGTGCTAGTTTGATGGGCCTTGGTTCCCATGAATCTAATTAGTTTCTGAATGCTCTAGAGGTGTTAGTAAGATCTTCTTCAAGTGGGATATTTTTGGAAAATGTACCTCAAACTTATTGATATGAAACTCCTAAAAGAGAAAAATTGGTGACTCTTAGAATGTCTTGCCAACAAGCAGCTTGGTTTTGAAGGTTCGAAATGATTTTGTCGGTGTGACTAATGGTCGGTCTTACCGATCGGATCCATCGGTATGACCTGAATGGTCAGCGCAAGTTCTCTATCTCTCGACGAAGGTAGGAGTCTGACCGACAGGTGATGATCGGCGAGAGTCTTGTCGACGATACTCCATCGGGGTAACTTTGGTCTTCATTTAGACCTAGGAAGATCAGACCGATAGTAGAAGTCCATTTGATGGGGTATGGTCGATGTGAGTCTTGTCGATGGTTCTTCATCGATGTGAAATATGACTTCGGCCCAGCCTTAAGATCTCCGTCTGATGGTTAAAGTTCGGCCGATGGTTTTGGATCGGTGTGACTCTTTCCAATCTGAACAAGTTTGCGAAGTTCTTCTGTGTAAACTCATCGGAGAGACTCCTCCCGATGGAAGGTCATCAAACTGACTTATTTCATCAGAGGAGCTTTGGAATCTCACATTGGTTTGGGATCTCTCTCTGATAGAACCTTGTTAGAGTAAGTCCTACCGATGGACCGTTCTTGAATGGCATCAGAGTAACCTAGGTCTTCAGCCTAGCTTTGGATTATCAACCTGATTGTATTGGTCTACTCGATGGGAGATGAACAAACATAAACCTTTTATATGACATGAATTGTCAGAGGAGCTTTAGAGACTCCCTGTAAGGAAGGATCTCAACCCGATGGTCTTTTGTTCAGAGAGACTTCACCAAGTTAGAGCGATAGAAGACTGTGTAGTGTGCAATTGTCATATGGGTAGTTTCACATCGGTGAGATATGGTATGGTGTCTCACTGATATGAGATGCATTTGAAGGAAGATGAACTGAACTGTTGGTTGAGAGAACGAATGGACCATGGTTGTGGGGTAAATAGCAGTGTATTGTAACTAATCAAAGGTTTGAGTAGTTAGTGTTTTGAACTGTATGTTGTATGAGCATTGGAACAGTAAGACATAATGAAGTGTGATCAAGATTTGATTTGTACAAGGTTGATCGGGGAAATGTTGTTGTTGTAATATTGACATCTGAAAGTGAATTTTGTATATTTGAATGTATTTTGTTTACTGTAATACAAAGAGGCTTTACTTGGTGTGGTGGGTTTTCCCACATAAATCTAGTGTTCAATCATGTATGTGTTTATTCTCTATTCCGTTATTCCTTTCATGTGCATCATAATGAATTGTAACTATAAAATTTAAAGACATATCTACATTCCTCTCTGAGTTTTGACATTAGGAGAGTTTGTTCCGCACCTTAAGCTTTCCTTAAAAATTATTCCTCACCATTATTCCATAATTAGTTAAATATTATACTATTTAATTAATTATTACATTCTTCTTCTAAATTAATTAAATATTTAGTTTAATTATTTTTTACTATTGGCTAGTTCTTCTAAAAAGGTTAAATTATTTATTTAATATACTTTAGTCATCACCATGTATTTCCTCTAAAAATCCACTAATTAATTAATCCTAGATTAATTAATTAAATCATCCTTCATTAATACCCACTTAACCTTTTTCTTCAATTTTAAACTCTTCATCTACCACATGTCATTTCCCTTCACATGCTTGCTTCTGCATCCCTCCAATAAATTCTCACCTCCATCTCATTAAATCCACTAAAGACAAATGTCACTTTATGAGTTGACTTTGTACAGGTCCATCTCTCTCCTCTCCATAAAATAATTTTAAATTATACCTCTATCCTATCCAATTATTCTCTTCCAAGCCCCCATTCTCCCTTATCCTTTACATGACAGTTGTCCTCTTCTTCTTGCTTGAGAGGACCTCTCAACATGATTCATTGATCTTGTGACATGATCTTATCCCTCCATCCATTTGAGCCTTCTATAAATAAAATCTCTCACTATCCCTTTTCATCAAGTATTTGGCTATAACTAGATTATGTTGGAATATCTTTAGAGCAATCCACATAGAAATTTGAGAGAATATCAATAGGCTTTTGGTTGCAAGTTTGTTTAGCTCAATCATGGAGATGAAGATGCTTAGAGGAATAATTTTTTGTGTGTGTTTATGCATTGTGTTTGCTTGTTTATGCTTCAATCCATTTTCTTGACTTCATGTCCCTCTCTATCCCTCTCCCTCTTCCTAGACCATTATATATTGACCTCTCTATCTATCTCCCATTATCGATATCTCTCCATATGTCTCCTCCTATCTATCCCTCTTTCTATCTCTACCTGTCACTCTTTGTCTATCTTTCTATTTCTCCTACTCTCTCCCTCTCTTCATATTTCTCCCTATTTCTATATTTCTCTAATTCTCCTTTATCTCTCCCTATTTCTACCCCTTCTCTCTATATATATACTTCTCTCTCCTCTCTCTATTTCTCTCCCTCCCTCTCCCTTTATCTGTATCTATATATTTATATATCCCCCTTTATCCATATATATATTGTGGTCCATGTTTTTTAACCTGGCCAATTTTAAGCTTTTGATCATAATCTTCATAGAGTATGGTGCACCTTGAGCACTTTAACCTACCAAATCCAAAAAACAATTAATTATGAAAATTTGTGATATCTGGTGCAAAATCATTTCGCAAGGTTGATCCTAACTTTGTTTTGTCTCATGTGGCCAATTTTTGTGTCAAGATGCATTGTCATTTGAGAAATTTTAAAGTTTTATGTTTTGAAAGGACAGTTTGCAGAAAATGTCAAAACTCAAATTTTGGGTGTCAGGAGAAAAATTAATTTATGGGTTATCTCTAGGGAGGTCACACATTATCCAATCAAAAAAATTCAAAAAAATGAGCTTTCAATTGGGGGATATAAAAAAATTATTTTGCCTCAAGGTTGTGATTACAAAGTTCCAAATTTGATTTCCAAAATTTCCCCAAAATTTGTTTTGGGTTTCAGAATTTAAATTATTTTCAAAATTTTATAAGGTTTGAAATTTCTTGTCGAAGCCAAGCAAGGTTGTCGCAACCACTCAAAAACTCGACAACCATTTTTAAGCTAAAATAAAGGCAAAAGCTTAAGGTATAGGAGACTTTGGAAGGTTTTAAAATCTTCATCAAAGATCGCTATAGTTTGGATAACCTTTGAAAAGAATGATGCCTTTTTCTTTTTTAGCTCATGAGAGGAGGGTGAAATTTGAGTTTAAAAGTTATCAGTGATTTTGAATAGTTCTAAAACAGGCTTTGGGAGCCGACTTATATTTTAAAACCTCCTCTACACATATATGACATGAATATTATAATTACAAGTGTCTTCTAAAAGAATGTTGTTGTATGCATGAAGTTTGAATGTTGTCGAAATATCAAACCACTTATAAAATTATTGTCAATGATGAAATATTTATTGCTCCTGAAGCCTCTTGTTGTTTCACCTACCTATCAGGAGCCCTTCTTCAATGACAGTTTTTAGGATCTTCATCCTTGCAGCTCCTGACGGCTCTAGAATTTATTTTGGTTGGCCATTTTGAATTCCCAATTTATGGTGGTAGGTAATTTCAAATTTTGAGAGGGAATTTTGAAGAGACAAAAAGGAATGAGCAAGAAGAATAAGAGTGCAAAAGATTTTGCAGCAATAGTCTAAGAAAAAGAATGTTTTTTGAGTTCTTTGTGTGATTTAGAGAAGCTCTTGAACAACAACAGTTGTATTTTGTTTTGTATGTGTCTAAGAAGTGATTGCTCCAGGTCGAGCTTTGTTTAGCTCCTGACAGTGAGGTTCCAAAAGCTACTCCTAAAAGTTGACAGTCTGTGTGAGCACCTCTTGATTGCTCCTAGTAGTTTGTAATTTGTAGTTTACTTTTATTTTCTAAGTTTTTAAGTTTATCCTTTTGTAATGTCATTTCCATCTTATTGAATAGAAAATAAATTTGTATGTCTCCTTGCATTGTTTGGGCTTCCGCATTTTTTTGAGTTTTCCCAGTTTATTGGGAAAACAGAGCAGTAGCTCTGTGTTGATTTTGAGCATTTAGATTCTTGACATTGTATCAAATCCATAGGCCCCATTTCTTAATGAGTTAGGGAATTTATTTTTTCTGGTATTAAGTTTCTTGTGTAGGAGACATGGTTGGAGATGAAGGGAATATTTGGCAGTAGCCACCGTCCTTTAATGGACAAAACTATGGTGTCTAGGAAAAGAAGATGAAGACTATTATGGTTGCCAATGACTTGTGGGAGTTTTTGACAAATTGGTTCATGGATGTTACTGACCCAACATAGTATGCAACTCTCACAAACAACCAGAAGACCCAGTTGAAGGAGCAAATGAAGAATGATGTTAAGGCATTGATTTTGATATAAGCAACCATGAGAGAGACCATTTTTTCACAAAATAGTAGTAGTTGAGTATGTAAAGGAAGCTTGGGAAATCCTCCAGACCAACTACAAAGGGACTGATAAGGTTAGATTGGTGAAAATCCAGATGCTTCAAAGAGATTTCAAGACTCTCTTAATGAGGGACAGTGAGTCCATCTTAGACTTCCACACAAGAGTCTTTGGTTTGTTGAACCATTTGAGGATGAATGATGAAACCATGGAAGAGCAGAGGATTGTGGAGAAAATCTTCAAAAAATTTCCCTCCAAGTATGATGCAATTGTCATTGTCATTGAAGAGGTAAAGGACCTCTCTACATTGACGGTGGATGAGTTGATGGGTTCTCTTCAAACCCATGAGCAATGCCTAAATAGGTCTGCTACTTCTTCCCAAAAGAAAGCTTTTAAAGCTTGGTCAAATGCAAGAGGAAGGGAGAGAGGTAGAAACAACTCATGATGTGGTAGAGGCAGATCTGGACAAGGAAATGTTGGAGCAGAAATCTCAAGACGAGAAAGCAACCAAGAGGGAGCGAGCAGCTCTCAGACCAGCTCCCGACAAGGCAAGAAGAACAACAGTTTGAATCAGAGGTATGACAAAAGCAATGTTGAATGCTACTATTGTCATAAATTTGATCATTAAACAAGTGAGTGCTGGAATTTAAAGCACAATGATCAGCCAAAATAAAATGCAAATGTGGATGATGCAAATGTTGTTGAAGGAAATTAGTCAAAAACCTTCATCATGTGCAACATTGGTGAAGAAGGCAGCCCCAAAGTCTGGTATTTGGACAATAGTTGCAGAAACCATATGAGTGGTAATGAAAGTTTCTTTTCTTTCATTGATAAGACTGTAAAGTCAAACATAATAATGGGGAACAATAGATTAGTTTCATTCATTGGCAAAGGATCTATCATGATCTGCACCAAGAAAGGTGAAAAGGAGGTTCAAAATGTATTTTTTGCTCCTGGGTTAAAGCATAACCTCATGAGTGTTGGATAGCTTATCCAAAATGGATACAAAGTGATAATGGAGAAGGGTCAATGCATTATTTATGACAAGAATGAGAGGAAAAAAGTGTTTGCAGCAGTTCAAATGACAAAGAACCAAATTTTTCCTTTGAATATTGAGACGTGTTTCTCATCTCAGTCCACAGATGCACCTCTCATGAATGAGAAATGTATAGCAGTAGAGAAAGTAGCCCTCACAAGTACATCAGTACAACAAGTAGCCCTCAGGAGCACCATTCAAGACCCCTCCAAGCTATGGCATCTCAGGTATGGACACTTAGGATTTGTTGGTTTGAGTCTTTTGTCCAAGAACAAAATGGTTGATGGTTTTCCAAGAATAGTAGAGTCTAATGTTAAGTGTGAGGCTTGCATTTTGGGCAAGAAACATAGGCATCCCTTTCAATCAAGAAACTCTACAAGGGCAAGAGAACCATTGGAGCTGGTGCACATGGATTTGGTAGGCCCTATGCAAATCACATCTATTGGTAAAATCCAATATTTTATGACCTTCATTGATGATTACAGCCATAGGACATGGGTTTATTTTTTGTAACATAAGTCTGAAGCATTTGATAAGTTTTTCTTGAATAAGGCCCAGGCTGAAAAGGAGAGTGGACATGTGATCAAGGTCCTAAGGTCAAATCGAGGAGGAGGGTATACCTCCAATTAGTTTGTGTATTTTTGCAAGAAAAATGGCATCAAGAAGGAGCTAACAACCAGTTATACTCCACAGAAAAATGGAATGGATGAAAAAAAGAATAAGACCATCGTGGAAATGGCAAGGAGCATGCTAAAAGCAAAGGGACTCCTAGATGTATATTTGATAAATAGAAGTCCAACAAAGGTGGTTCGTGACAGAATACCACAAGAGGCATGGAAAAAATTCAAGTGGATGATTGAGCACTTGAGAGTGTTCGAGTGCGTGGCATATGCAATTGTGCCAAAAGAGAAGAGGAAGAAGTTGGATGACAAGGGTGAGAAGTGCATATTCATGGGATATAGTGAAGATTCCAAAGATTACAAGCTGTATAACCTGCTCACCAAGAAGATAGTGATCAGCAGAGACATGGAGTTCTTAGAGAATGAGTCATGGGATGGTTCGACAGATCCTGATAGCTCTCGACAGCTCCTGACAGCTCAGGGCGATGAAGAAGATGAGTATGAAGATCAACAAGATCCTGCAACAATAGAGACAAATGACTCTCAATAGCTCCTAAGAGATCCTAACTCAAATAGGTAGTTAAATAGATTGTCTCATAATTCAGTTGGAGAGAGTTCTAGTTGGCTCGTGACAGGTCCTGATGCAGGTAGATAGTCAAGAAGATGGTCACAGACAAAGAGCTCTCGACAGCTCCTGATAGCTCCTGAAATGAGCAGACGAAAAGGCAAGCAATCGCAGACTACTAGAAGAATGGCTCCTAAGAGCTCCCGACAACTTCGGACCTAGCCTGTTCAATAGAGCAGCAATAGTAGTGAAAGTTCAGACCCCACTCTCACCTCCCTAATTCCAAAGAAGACCAAAATTCTAAGAGAGATCTACCAAAATGAAAGGTATGATGAAGAATTTGATGAGGACATGAATTTTTCACTATTTTCTCATGGTAATCCAATTTATTTTGAGGATGTTGTGAAAGAGGAGAAATGGTGTGAGGGTATGGATGAGGAGATAGATGCAATAGAGAGGAACATCACATGGGAGCTAAGTGATTTGTCTCCCAACAAGCAAGTCATTGGGGTGAAATGGGTCTACAAGACCAAGTGCAATGTCGAAGGAAGGATAGAGCGGGAAAAGGCACGATTGGTAGTTAAGGGGTACAAACAGCAGTTTGGGAAAGACTATGACAATACATATTCCCTCGTTGCAAGGATGGAGACCATGCGGGAAGTCATAGCAATTGCAACCCGACACAAATGGAAGGTGTTTCAAATGGATGTGCAGTCTGCCTCCTATATGGAGTGTTGAAAGAGGAAGTTTATGTGGAGCAACCAATTGGATATAAAGGTTTGGGTCAAGAACACAAGGTGTATAGGCTAAAGAAGGCCCTCTATGGGTTGAATCAAGCTGCATGGGCATGGTACAGTAGGATTAACTCATATTTGATGAGCAATGGCTTTAGCAAAATTGATCTTGAGCCCACTCTTTACATTAAGGTAGCAAATGGTAAGATTTTGATTGTTGTCTTGTATGTAGATGATCTAATTTTTACTATAGATGATGATGTCCCCATTGTTGGTTTTAAAGAGGCTATGAAAAGAGAGTTTGAGATGATAGATTTAGGTCTTTTGAGATATTTTCTAGGCATGGAAGTAAAACAAATGTAGGATGGTATATTTATCTCTCAAAAAAAATATGAAAATGAAATCTTGAATAGATTTAGGATGCTTGAAATCAAGCCTACCCCAACACCAATAACCATAGGTCTAGATTTGATCAAAGAAGATTACAACAACAATGTGGATTTGACCATGTTTAAAAGTTTGGTTGGAAGCTTGATGTATTTGACTACAACTAGGCATGATATAATGCATGGAGTGAGTCTTATTTCTAGATTTATGGAGACTCCAAGAGACACCCATTGACAAGTGGGTAAAAGAGTCCTAAGGTATGTGAATGGCACCAAAGGATATGGAATTTTGTACACAACAACAAATGAGTTTGGGCTGGTTGGATACACTGATAGTGATTGGGTGGGAAGTTTGGATGATAGAAAGAGCATATTGGACTATGTATTTCATTTGGGTTCGGGAGCTATCTTATGGGCTTCCAAGAAGCAACCCATAGTTTCCCTATCAATAGTCGAGGATGAGTATATAGCAGAAAATGCAGCAACATGTCAATCTATTTGGCTGAGAAGAAGCTTAGCAGATTTGAGAGAAGAACAAGAGGATGGAACATAAAAATTTTGTGATAATGTTTCATCAATAGCCTTGACGAAAAATCTTGTGTTTCATGGAAGAAACAAGCACATTGAAATCAGGTATCATTTTATTAGAGAATTAGTTGAAAATGGTGAAATTAAAATGGAATTGTGTAGGTCTGAGTGGCAACTAGCAGACATATTCACCAAGCCTTTAAGCAAGGACAACTTCGAGCGCCTAAGGAACAATTTGGGTGTTGTTGGTTTGGATCGGGATTGATCTTGTTTCGTCAGCTCAGGAAAAGGGGTGAGTGTTGAAATATTTATTGCTCATGAAGCCTCTTGTTGTTTCACCTACCTGTTAGGAGCACTTCTTCAATGACGGTTGTTGGGATCTTCATCCTTGAAAATCCTGACGGATCCATAATTTATTGTGGTTGGCCATTTTAAATTCCCAATGTATGGTGGTAGGTAATTTCAAATTTTGAGAGGGAATGTTGAAGAGACAAAAAGGAATGAGCAAGAAGAATAAAAGTGCAGAAGTTTTTGCAGCAGCATTATGAGAAAAATAATGTTTTTGAGTTCTCTGTGTGATTCAGAGAAGCTCTTGAATAACAACAGTTGTATTTTTTTTTGTATGTGTCTGGGCAGTGATTGCTCCAAGTTGAGCTTTGTGTAGATCCTGGCAGTGAGCTCCCAGAAGCTCTTGAAAGTTGAAAGTTTGTGTGAGCAGCTCCTGATTGCTCCCAACAGTTTGTAATATGTGGTTTAGTTTTATTTTATGAGTTTTTAAGTTTATCCTCCTGTAATACCATTTCCAGCTTATTGAATAGAAAATAAAGTTGCATGTCTCCTTGCATTGTTTGTGCTTCTGCATTATTTTGAGTTTTCCAAGTTGATTGGGAAAACATAGCAGCAACTTTGTGTTGATTTTGAGCATTTAAGTTCTTGACATTACCTGACCCATATTCTATAACCACAAAATAAAAGAAATATATCAAAATAGAAGGTCAAGAATCTTGCTCCATAATTTTTTATGACATCGTATGTGACTATATTGAATAGGAGAGCTTCATGGGATAATGATCTTGCAGACATGAATAGTGATGCTTGATGAAACAACCTAAAATTTTGAAAATATAAATTCCAAATAACCACAAGCATCAGATTGCAATTGATGTTGTTTATGAGTTTGAAAAGGGAATCAACATTGAAAATGTACAAGAGTATGGTAACTCTTCAATTCATGGCTAACTTGATGGGTTTGGTGATCATCTTTGAAGCTCTTATGGACATGGTTGTCAAAAGAGTTTCACAATTTTCCTTATCTCAAGATATAATGATGATACAAAATATTACTTGACAACCTTTGTAATAGAATAGGAATGGTTTAGATGAATAGGAATTTGGATCTTCAAATGTTGTAGAAGTTTTGTTTTGGAAACTACAATATTAATGTACACTCCCCGCATTATGATCATATTCATGGTTATTTTGAGGTTTTTTCTTTAGGCCTCACTCTTGGGTAGAATACAAGAACTGGCGACAGTCACTTAATGAATGGTACAAATCTACGCAGAGGGTGAAGTAGCAAACCATGTAATCTATACGAAAGTAGATCTAGGCAAAAAAATGTTGGTTCAATGCAAGTAAGATTGCAAGCACAAAGAGTATCCTTCTAAAATACTAGAAAGTGAAGATGTATTTCTAGAATATTCTAGTGTCCAAGGTGCTGACAATAGGGGTTCGCAATGGAACACAACTTCTTTCTTTGGAAAATTTGATAAATTTAATAAGAATTTTGATTACAATGATGGTTGTGACAATTCATGGATTCATAACAGCTTGTCAAAGACACCCTGAGAGTCTCACTATGAAATTTCCATTTCTAGGCATTCTAAATGTTTAACAAAGAAAAGCATCATAGATGAATATAGGATATTTCATATAGTGTTGCAAGATTAGTACATTTGTAAACCATTATATGTATTATGGAGGAGAAAATTTTGGAAAATCAAGAAGCACATGTTTACACAAGGGGATCAAGGCAATGTGCAACATTTCTTTCCAATATGAATCCTAGATCTGTTGTAACTATAAAATTCCAGAATATGGCATATTCTCTCCTTGCATGGTCGGTTAGTATATAAACCTCTTATAAGGAGAAACATGCTTGTTGTTGAGTCTCAAGGTTATGTTGTGCACGTCTTCATCAATGATGAATTTTTAAGGAGTGCACATGGAAATAAAACAAATCCGATTTCAAACTCAACTTACATATCTCTCTAAAATCTAACAAGAATGATATATCTTTACTAAGCGTAAGGGTTGGATTGTCGAATGTGGCAAGAAATTTTGAGTGAAAGAGTGCAGGAATAAATACTGTTGTGATTTGAGTTACTAAAGGTGGTGCTTGAGGATTCTCACAATAATTGCGGGCATATTAGATTGGTTTAGTGGGAGAAAAGAAAATCATCTTTACTAGAGATGGTGCACATACTGTGAAATTGAGTTTGTCAATTACTAATCAAAATTTTACATGGTATGAGGCGACAATACTTGAGCAGTATGGAAAGGGTCATATTTGGATTAATGGAGAAAATGCTAGATGTTATTGAATTTCTTTTGTATTTCCTCTTAGAGATTGTTCAAGATGTGATTATCAAGGTTAGAGATTTAAGTGTACAATAAAGTGTGGATAACCTTTTCAAATATTAGATAATTTTGGTTGATGTAGATGGAGAGATTCAAGTCTCTATTATTCTTTAAAGGTGTAATGAGCTTGAAAGAAATATAGAGAGGATGTAAAACAAAATAATTGGACTTTCAAAGAGATTAGTTTCAGATGAAAGGCTCGATGAGAGTTTTATTAGTGTGGATGTAGAAGCCTTATGTTAAAATGGTGCTTGAAGAGGATGATTAAGCAACTCATAGTTATCAATGACAAATGAAACAATATTTAGAGGCTTTAATGATAAACTAAAGTAATGAGTTAAAGATGATGCAACATGGCACTAGATTATGCATTCTCCAATGCCTATTAAGGAGCTTTTGATTATGAATGACAACTCTAATAAGGAGATAGAAGAAATCAAACAAGGCATGGAACTTTGTAGGTGAAAGGTCTTATTATTTTATTCGTAAGTGATTCTTTTGAAAGAAATAGTTATGGGAAATTGAAAAGTCTCCTGAGGATTTTTATTGTAATTTTCCCAAAAGGGAGAGAATATTATTTAGTTCCGCGAGGAGAGATTTTAGCAGATTGTTCTTTTCAAACATAATATTTTGCACAAAGAAATTTTGAGTGTATGAGCTCATTGTTTGCATCGAGGAAATAAAGGAGATGTTTTAAATCTTTGTATTCATCTATGTTTCCTTTTGATTACAAATTTCTTGTGCATCTTTTGTAATCATTGTTTGGTGTTTTTTTTGTTATATCAAATTATGTATGTATTCATTACATAATCTGTGAATTCTGATTAACTTGTTTATTGAAAAGAATTATTGTTCATTTCTCTTGGTTATAATTTTTGGGTATGACCGAATGATCTATGTGTAACTTATCTTTGCTCACTTTATTTTAAGTTTATCAAATCGCATTTGTGTCATGGATATGCACAAGTGTTAGTTTTTATTTCCTTCTTTATGGTTAAAATTATATCAAATTACATAATAAGAGGGACTTGTACCTCATTAAAATTCACAAGGAAGTTAATTCATAACTTACCCAACTGTTGGTTATATATTTGTCTTCATTTCTGGGCATAACTGAGTCATTACATGTTTAATTATTTAAGGAGAAAAATCTATTAACTAATATTTTTTTGGTGACTCTAATGGGGAATGAAAATACTAGTGTTACTTATTCTCTAGAAAATTTAAATTACCTCCTTTGCATGGAGATTGGTGACTGTTAAATATTCATATTTTCTATTATTTTCAAATTTGCATTATGGTATTTTTGTCACCCCAACCATGGGGGAATTAATTTGGACCATTAGCCTTGCCTCAATATTCAAATTTACCTGAAGGGTCTAGAATTTTTTTTCCTAAGTTCAATGGAGAGAATTCACAAGACCTTGACAATCGTATTTAGGCATTCGTTATTGCATGTGGAGTTTTGGGATTTCATTAAGAGGATGTGTTTGTGAGACTTTTTTATGAAAGCCTCATTGGATGTGTTTCAAAATGGTTTCAGAACTTGGAAAATGGGTGCATAACCAACTGGGATAATTTAAGAGGTAAATTTCTTGGTAGCTTTAAATCTATGGTTGGTGTTGGCTCTCTGTTATATCAACTTTTTCAAATTAATAAGGAAGAAGGAAACCAATTAAATACTTCATAGAATGTTTCAACAATATTTTAAATTGGATTCCTCAATCAAACCAACTAAATAAGAAAATCCAATTTTATATTTATATTGTTACATTATATCATGATGTCTAGTTTATTGAAACAAGATAAAGTGTGTGATCTTGAGCAAGAACAACAAGAAGTTGAACATTAATATTGAATATGGGTTGTGTTGATGATTAAAATGACACAAACAAAATTAAAACAAAATATTTCTACTCTATTTCTCCTGAAAAAGAAGACAACATGTAGTAGCCTAACTCCCAAGGTCCTGGTAGTTGGTTCTCAACTGTCTGATGTCACTCAATTGGTTCATGCAACTGTAATATTCAAGGTGCCTGTGCTGGTAACAAAGGATTCAAGCTATGACTCTTTTATCGAAATAGTTCCTGTAAATTAATGGGTTTTAAATAAAAGAAAAAGATAGAACAAAGGGGTAAACCAGTAAGTATGAATCAAATTTATCTAGTATCTAGACATATACCTTCAACAATGAATGTTTCCTAACAAATCATAAAAACCATAAGATGATACATTCTGTAGCATAATCTATACCACTGCATACATTTTAGGTGCTTAATTAACTTCACAATTACTCTTCACAAATATCCCAAGGGTTTCAAAACAACACACATTCATTCATCATCAAAATTATAGATCAACAATCTTCTTAATAACTTCAACTCAATCACAATCTAATAAGATTATCCTTAAATCTGATTCCTCCAAATGACTTTCATCATTCAAGAAACTCTTATGTTCAGCACAATCACTACATACAGATAGATCATAACTTATCAGCCTTATCAAACAAACAATTTAATTCCAAACACCATCTTTCGAGTAAACCTGTAATTCTATTAACTGTAAAAGATTAAGTACAATGTATCTCTGCAAAAACTCTACAAAATTCTATCTCTTAGCATTAGGTAAGCCAATCTAGTTCTCAATTAGCCGACCTTTACAATATGATACCCATCTGGTATTTATAGATATACAAAAAGTTCGAACCTCAAAACCAAACAACCTGAAGTATGTAATTTGGGGTATTGGATGTACCAACTTCCCCATTCAGCAATAAAAGCCATAGCTTCTTGACTTAACCTGTATCCTGCATCTCCACTCAACCGATTGATGACCACATATAAAAATGCATCATTGACTCTTCTGAAATGAGTCTCAGCAACTTGAAGAGATAACTGATCATAATGTTCCCATACCTTCTTTTGCCCATCCAAGGCTTCTATTATACCTACTCTGTTTAATCCTAGGAAAATCCCCAATCTGGCTGCAGCTTAAACCACATAAGAATTCATGAAGAAAGATTCAATCTGTCTAACCCTTGTGAGCTGATCATGTATGGCATCAGAAACAATCATTGACCAATCAAACTAGTAATCACCCTGAAAGATTACTTGAATGAAATGAAACATCCATTCCTTGAAGTGGAAGGTATCCCTCTTCCCAAACACCCTGGACAACATTAATATCAAGTCAGATATCTCCTTCTTGAAATCTGCCCTCTTTGGCTGGTCTGCAAGCTTGCTTAAAGATTTCTTCTCTGTGCTTAACCATTTTTTTTTTAAGTGAGACTTATTGGAGTCTTTACGCTTGCTATATTTCTCCAATGCCTCTGCTTCAGTTAGCTACACCAAGTTCTTGGGATTAGGAACATTAAATATACTTTGGAACATTTGCAGAGTAAGATCTATAATCACATTATTTTGTGAATCTATGCATAATCTTGTAGCAAGATTGTAAGTATTGGCTACTGTCAATATCAAATCCGGACACTGAACTGATAAAGGAAACACAGTGATATATGCAAGATCAGAGTCAACAATCCTTTGTGTTCTCCCTATCAAGTTTGCTCATTCTGCAAAGGTCTCTTCATGTAATTCTTCAAAGCTATACTGGCCCAAATTAGCATTCGTGATATCTAACCAATCTGATTCCACCTTGCTCACTTTCACCACCGGATTCCTATGATCATACCTCAATGTATAAGGCAGTTGTTCTAGTTTCACCTTCTTTATTTTTGGTGTTGTCTTTGATGTTCCAGCCGGTTGATTCCTTCGAGCAGCCTCTCTTGACGTTCCTGACATCTCTCAATTCTTCTGCAAGCAAACCTCTAATTAAATCTCTAGATATCATCATAAAACATGCTTTAAAAAAACATACCTGTTACCCATACATCGGAGTCGGAACCAGACAAAAAGCTCAAAACAACCTCTTTTACAACACTGGTGGACTCAGAGCAAAAACCGATATAGAAACTTCACCTAACACTGAACGGGCTCAGAGTCAGAGTTGGGGAGGTTATCGGAACCGAGATCAGAATGAAAAACGGATTTTGTTTTCTTCGAATTTTCATTTTTTCCATATTCTATTTCCATTCCACCTCTGCCTCAAATTAGTTTATCATTACTTTGAAGATAGACTTTCCCATTATACGCGGAGCCGGAAATAGGATGAGAATGGAATCGATAACTTTTGTAAAACGAATTCTTAAGTTCAAGATCGATTCCGATCCCGCCTCCGCCTATGTTAATCATGACATCATCAAATTTTTTACTCATTTTCAACACAACTTCATGATTAAACCTTAGGTCACTATAAATGGAAAAGGAGCTTTAAAACTCTACACTCATATGACCATGGGGAACAATTGCATCCTAAGATATCATTTTTTTAATCATTTAAAGTGATTATAGAGACCAATGAAACCCTAATCTAACAAAACCCGATAAAAACTAGGGCACAGGTTTAAACCCTGCCATTCTACCTGACGACGAAACCCTAATTAAACAATAAATCTAATCTACCCTAACTCACTGTAAAATCTCTAATCTACCTCATTGTAAATTTATAACTTCAACAAATGCGATTAAAAACCCTTAATCTAATCTAATCTACTGCAAACCAAAAACAAACACGACGCAATCATGATCAAGACGTGAAAGCGACGGTGCCCTAAAAATAGAAAGAACTAAAAATAAAAACCAACAGAAACAAAGAAATAACCCGACCAACAATATAAAAGACCCATTCAAACTAGCACGCCAAGAATCACGGACATTTAAAACGAAACGATAACAACAACACGATTCAAAGCACGAGCAAACATATATACAAAACAGACAATAGCAAACCAAACGAAGAACAACAATAAGAAAACCTACCTTGAACAAAACAATGCAGCTAACCTTCTGAACTGATCCGTTCACAACAATCCTCTGCTCTTTCAATCTTTTCGCTCAAATGAACTCTGCTATTGCTCCTTCGTGCTCTTAGATCTTTAACAATAACAATAATGATCGATTTAACCCTTAATAAAGGTAAATATGTAAATTTCTACCTACATCAGAAAAATTTCATTAATGCATTAAAGCACAATAAAGGTGGAGTTAGAACTAAGAGTGAACCAACACTTCACAATAGTGCGACTTCAGTCAAAAAGTCAACGACAAAAAGTGGCGGGGGTGGAACTAAAATAGAAATGGAATCTCAAATTTATAAAATTTCCAAATCCCATTCCCATTTCGGCTCTGCGTCCGACAACTAAAAACAAAATAAAAGTAAATACAAAAAGTTAAGTAAAAGACCAACCTAATAAAATAAAACACAAAGACCGAGACTAAGCAAAAATAAAAATAGCGGAGGCGAGATCGGAATAAATTGTGATTTTGAAAATTTTGATAACAACCATCCTAATTCCCACTCCGGCTCCGCCTCCGCTAAAGACCAAAACAAAGGCAAAGAAAAGACTGTCGGGATAGAACCAAAAACAAGCCTCAAAAGAACTTTCAGAACCTGATTTTGTTCCGGTTCCGATTCCGACAGAGAAACCAAAGAAAAACAAAGTATTGGCAAAACTAGACTCCAAACTTTGTTTCAAAAACAACTAAGTACAAAAATAACATAGGGGGACCCATTTTGACCAAGGAAAAAGATGGGGTGGTTATGCAAGGCATAGCAAATGGCGACTTGGCTGGGAAAATGGTTTACCCATTTTCAAAATACCCAAAGAAAATTTTAGTCACCCAAAGACTACTTGGCTTATAAACACCTTACCTTGAATGAGATCAGATAATTGTAGGATAATCTCGAGTTTGTATCTTAGATGTTATGTGCTCATAAGTTATTTCCGAATCTGAGTGTGTGCTTATATTGTGCATCATCCTTTGTAGATACTTTCTCTGCTTGTGAACAACTATACCTAAGTTTCAAGCTACATAAGTTGAGTCCTTTAACTATCGTGCAGTAAAATCCTAGGTATTGCTCCGCTACCAGACAGGCGTCCATAGCCCCGACGGAGATACCTCTAGTCCTCTCAAAGCATTGCTCTGCTGTCAGACAAGCGTCCATAGCCCCGATAGAGATACTTGGTTACCCACTTGATATTGAGCTTGCTTTTCTTTCTTTCTTTCTCTTTTTTTTTTTGTATGGAAACTCTTTTATGCATCTCTCAATACTCAGATTCAATGAATCTAAAATGTGGGTTGAGTACTACAATGGATTTCATGATAGTCTTGGAATCTGATTTTTCACTTGAAACAAAGATAGAGTCATTTTAAAACAAATAGGTAATTACTCATGTAGATGTTTTTCTAATTTAGTGACAGATCTTTGATCACAATTCATGAGATATTCACATTTACATCTTCTATCCTTAATAACTTTTCCAACCCAAACTAGAATGATCATAAAACATAAGTTTTAGAATGAAATCCTTTTCAATGATTATAATGAGAATACCTAAACCAATTTCTCTCCTAGCACCAATAGTATACTTTGAATAACAACCCCCTAACTTGAGATGAGCAAAATAAGAATCCCCAACGAAACAAAATAAAACAAAACAAAACAAAGAAAGAAAACAAAACAAACAAAACAAAAACTAAAAACTAAAAACAAAAACTTAATTACATATGATACAATATAGTACATTCCTTTCAAAACATCAGACTTTCTATGCACCAAAATAGTGCTTGAGAAACTGACCATTAACTGGTAATGGAACAGGCTCTCCTGTTAAGGTACTCAAACAAAAAGCATTCTCGCCTAAAATTTTAGCTATTTGATAGGGACCTAACCAAAGTCTATCAAACTTCTGGTGATCTCCCTTCCTTTCTCTAGCCTTATCCCATAATAACACAAGGTCTGATATTCTAAAGGTTTTTACTTTGGCTCTTTTGTCAAACCAATGTTTAACCACAGCCTGATGTTTAGAGAATTGCTGCAAAGTAGCATCTCTTTGTTCTTCCATGTTCAATAAGTTAAGCAGTCTAACCTCAATCCTATCATCCTTATTATAAAACTCATGCATAAATTTCAGAACAGGTATTTGTAAATGAATGGGGAAGATTGGATCTTGGCCATAAACTAACTTAAAAGGTGAATTCCCTAGGGCTGCTTTGATTCTAGTTCGATCTGCCCATAAGGCAAATCTCAACTGGGTATGCCAGTCCCTAGGGTTACTTTCTAACAACTTTTTTATTACTTCCAATAAATTCTTATTTGTGGACTCAACCACTCCATTCCCCTGAGGGTAATAATTGGAAGAATATTTTAACACAATCTTATGCTCATAGGCTCATGAAATAAATTCAGCAGAAGAAAAAGCAAGGTCGTTATCACATACCAGAGCAAATGGAACTCCAAACCTGGTTGTGATGTTTTCTATCAGAAACTTGATGACCACCTTCGTGGTACTATTCTTGCAAGACAGGGCCTCCGTCCAATGTGTGCAATAATCCGTCGCAGTCAAGATGAATTTGTGCCCTGCAGAAGAATTTGGATTAATCACACCTACAAAATCAAGTGCCCATTAGGAAAATGGCCTTACCTCATATACCGGTTGTAAGGGCATCGCAGGATTTCTTTCTCTAGATGCAGAAGTTTGACATACATGACAGGTCCTACAATGTTGATGCACATCCCTAAACACATAAGTCCAATAGTAACCTGACCTTAAAATCTGATGAGCCAAAGCATCAGTAGATCCATGTCCTGTGCCATGTCTTCCATGAAATTCACTTATGGCATGTTTAGCCTCTTATTGATCCAGACAACGCAGGTAGATTCCTTGGAAATTCTTCTTGTAGATTGATCCTCCTTTAAGCATATAATGAGCACCTTTTATCCTCAGTGCTCTTCTTTGAGTAGCATTCATCCCTTCTGGACACTTGTTATTGAGGAGAAAAAAGACTAAGTCTGTATACCAGGGATCTTTTGTGAATGATTGAACAGTGTACTGTTGGCAAGTTATACTTCTATCCACTTCAGCCATTTCCTTTGACAAACCTTGACCTCTTACAAGCTTCATTGGGTGAATCTCCAAGTCAAATTCTTGTAAAATGGCCATCCATTTCCCTCTTCTTTCTCCTAGTTCACTTTGCATTAGGAGGGACTTTACATCTAGATCTGGGACTATAGCCATCACTTGACTTTGGATTATGTAGTGTTTGAACTTCTTCATTGCTCGCACCAATGCAAAAGCCTATTTTTCTATTGATGAATGTCTTACTTCTGCATTCTTAAATGGAGAGCTCATAAAAGCAATAGGCCTCTCCTCATTCTCTTCTCTTCTCTGTGTTAAAACAACTGCACATGAATGTTTAGAAGCAAAAGAATAAATGTAAAAGGGTTTTAGATAATCTGGGCTTGTTAAAACAGGTGCCTCAGATATAGATTGTTTAATCTGCATGAAAGCAGATTTAGCCTCTTCACTCCATTCAATTTTTGCATCCTTCTTCATCATTTCGTTAAGTGGTTTAACAATTTCTGCAAACCCTGTTATAAATTTCTTGACAAAATTAATCCTTCCAAAGAAAGATCTCATTTCCTTCTTGCTTCCTAGCCTTGTCAACTTCAAAATGGCTTCTACTCGATCAGGATCTATGGAAATTCCCTCCTCTGATATAATGTGACCCAAAAGCTTCCCTTCAGAAACTCCAAATACACATTTCTTTGGGCTGAGAGAGACACCATAACAAATACATTTCTTTAGTACTTTCTCTAAGTCAGCAGCATGATCTTCTCTACTCTTAGAGAAGATGGTGAGATCATCAACATAGATGATTATACACTTTCCTATCAGGTCTTTAAAAGCTACATCCATCGCTCTTTGAAAAGTAGCACCGACATTGATTAGACCAAATGGCATCCTCCTGTAGGCAAATGTGCCCCACTTTGTAGTGAAAGCAGTCTTCATCCTATCCTCATGACTTACCAGTACTTGATTGTATCCTGAATATCCATCCAAGAAAGACACCATTTGAGATCCATTAACTTTTTGCAATACTTCATCAAGGGAAGGTAATGGATAGTTGTCCTTCTCAGAGGCTTTGTTTAAATTTTTGAAATCCACACATAACCTGATTTCCCCATTCTTCTTCCTCACAGGAACTAGATTAGCCACCCGGGTAGAGTGTCTAGCTCAAAAAATTATTCTTGCAGCCAAAAGCTTTTGTACTTCTCTTTGGATCAAAGGCTCGATTAATGCATTGACTGGGTGTTGTTTTTGGCGAAACGGCTTGGCTTCTGGCTTGAGAGGAATTGTAGTGTGATGACAGATGTATCAAAAGTCTTCAAGTCATCATAGCTCCAAGCAATTGCTTCAATATTCTGCTTCAAGACTTTGATTATCTCATCCTTTATTTCCTGAGGACAAGCCTTCCCTATAAGAACATTCATTTATGCCCTTGAGTGAGTCAAATTAACGGATTCATACTTGCCTCCCTCACTCTTTGTAGGCATTCTCTGATAAGCTCGTGGATCTGAATCAAATATTCTTTCCAATGCTATCATCCCTTTTGGGATGTTATTGCTCTTTAAATCCATTATCCCTTTTGGATTGTCACTTTCTGTATTGTCACTTTCTGGATTCCAGTCTCCTTGATCCCTGTCAGAGTCATCAATTATCTATCCTTGAAATACATCAAAACTCTTCAAAAAGGCCAAAATATGTTGATCTTTATTAAACACCTGGAAGTGTCGAACATTGTTAGGAATTGCAGGGACTGAAATCAACTCCAGAGAAAACTTCTTTAGATTTGAATCTTGCATCGGCTCTAATGTACTTGTTGCAACAGCAAGAGCATCTGCTATTTGATTTGCTTCCCTTGGAATAAGAGTAATTCCAAAGGCATCAAAATCTTCTATTAAATTCCAGACCCTATTCCTATAAGCAGCCAATCTTTTATTATGACAAGTGTATTGGCTACGTACCTGTTTCACAATTACCTCAGAATCTCCCATCACTGTAAGAGAAGTTACCTTCTTCTTATGAGCAAACATAAGTCCTCTTGCAAGTGCCTCATATTCAGCCACATTGTTAGTGCAACCAAACTGCAATCTATAAGAAGCAAAATAAGTTTTTCCTTTCAGGTTAGTTAGTTCAATTCCTGCTCCACTTCCTGCTCTAGACTTAAAACCATCAAATTTAAGAGTCCATAACTGGTCTTTAGCTAGGAGCTCTTTCTTTTTAGAAACTACAGATATTTTGTCATTTGTGACATGTGGCGGCTCAGACTTTTGTTGTTTGTCAAAATTTGTGTTGAGAAGAAGCTCAATTAACGATTTTCCTAGGTCCTTAATTTGTTCAACAACTACCTCCTAAGTGATTTCTTGGGCTGAATCAGCATCTAACTCATCTTCCATTAACTCTTTTGGCATTGGAAAAGCATCTGGAATAGGGGTATGAAACTGAGATACTTCCACTTGTTCTTGATCTTAAAACCCTAAGACCTAAGTCTGCTCTTCTGGTAAAGAAACTTCCTCTAGAGAAAGACTGACCCGTGTAAGAATAGTTGCATCCTTAGCTTGGAAGGAAAACTCATTGATGGGAGTCTCAGTTACCTCTTGAGATTCTTGCTTGGGTAGATCTACATGCCTTAGAATATCTATGCATGACTGACATGTCAACTCTGAATGGTCATGATAGTGTATTCTACACCAATTAGGAAGCAATAAATTACTCAAATCAGTTTTTGTTCCTAAAACCAGCCTATCTTGTTGCAATTTCCTTATTAGAACTTGCTGGTTGATGTGAATCGTCGAATCAGTGTGGTCTAAGGATAGTGTATCCTTAGGACTAACTACAGAGAAAGTAAGGACTTCCTCTTGCTTGTAAACACTTATCTCAGTCTCAAAGAATGCTACTTCATTTGGAGTATCATACTCTGTAATCATGTGTTTGAGCCTAGGTTCACCTTCAATTCTTATCTGAGTGGCAACTCCTTTCCATGGTAACCACATGTGTGAAAAATCCAAAGACAGATACCCTCCTATGCTCTTCATCAGCTCTCGACTTAAAAGCATCCCATATGTTTTTGGGATGTCAGCAACTTGAATATCTATATAGGTCTGGATCCTTGGGTTTGATCCAACCTACACATGCATGTTCTTCAACTCACCCACAGCATTAACTTCGGTTTTATCCAATTGAATCACCTTTTTATTGGTTGGAATAGGACTCAATCCTAACTTTTTACAAATCGAAAAAGGCATGACATTCCCTGACGCTCCAGAATCTAATAAGCAATTGTGTAGATTATTTCTAAAGATTCTCAAACTTAACAAGAAAGGTGGGGTACTAGTCTTACCTTTATACATAGCTGCATTCATCTCCTTTGTGGGAGTCACTTTACCTTTCCCTTTTGAACGATTTGTTTCTTCCAAAGCTTTTAATACCACCTCCCTTTGAGTCGGGACCACTTCATGATATCAAAGAAAGACAATGATGTCTTTTGCCTTTGCAATTCTGTAACAAAATCAAACTCTGAATCATTCCTAAATTGATACTTAGGAAAAGAAGGTTGATTACCTCTATTATGAGAATCAGAAGGTCCCTTTGGTGGGGGTGGATTGTTATTTGCATTCTGATTTGGTGGAACCATGTTGTTAGGGGGTGCAGATGTAGTGAATGGCCCTTTATTCTGGTTCCTTAGAAAGTGACCACCCTTAGATTGGAAAGCTTGAGCATCATAGACATCTTCCTCCGGCTCATTATCCCCTTGCATAGGGAATTGATACTTTTCTTCAATCGTTTCATAAGTCATGGCAATGTTGACTGGCCCATTGCCTTGATTGGAATTTCCTGCTTGAGGATGGGCATCGGCCTGTCCAATTTTCACTATCTTCTCCATTTCTAGGCAATTGACCTTAGAATGGGCTGCTGTATCATGCAACCTACACCAATTTTTCATAAAATTCAAATCAGTAACATTAGCAGTATTTGATCTCTCTTCACCTACTTGATAATTATGGGGAACTCCTCCATTGTTAGGTCCAGTGTTTCATTGCCTATTATTGTTGTTGTTGTTGAACCTTTGATTGTATCCTCTGTTTTTATTTTGATAATTTTGGTTTGAGGAGTTATGACTTTGGAAGTTCCTATTGGGGTTCTGATTTTGGTTCTGATTAGAGTAATTGCCCTGATAGTTATAACCTCCCTGATTGTTGTAATTCTGGTTTTGATTATTGGGAGGATTTTGCCTAAGTTGTGCCATGTCATTTGACATCTAAGAGAGAGTCTTTTTGAGAGTCTCTACTTCATTTGTAAGTTGAACAGTTTGATCATTCTGCACATTTTGAACTATGGCTGGGGAATGGACATGGGTTGATCCTCCCCCTTGTGGTGGTTGACTTTGAGGTTGATGTGTGGAATCATGCATGCTATTGCAAAAGAAAGGCACAGCTGGTGGAGCTTGCAGCTCAAATACAAGTCCATAATGGGAATAAGACGTCCCTAGGACGGTGTTATATAATGGTGGATTAGGCATTTGATAATTCATTGGAGAAAGAGTTACTCCCAACCCTCCAGGTTGCAAATTTATCTGCTATTGTAGTTTGATAGCCAAATGATAAATCTTAGATAGTGAATCAATCTCAGGAGGTAGATAGGTTCTTTGCAAGAACAGGCCAATCAAAGGATCAACAGCTCTCAAATATGCCTGTATGGCCATGGCTTTCGGCACTAGGTAAGGCTCTTGTAGCCTACGATACATCCTATGGAACCTAGTATTGAACAAGGGCAACGGTTCATGATGCTCCTTTCTAATGGTGGAAAATTGGTGATATAATATGGTAGGGTCTACATATACCCTAAATTGATTAATAAAAGCATTCTCTAAATCTGTCCAACCCAGAATGGACCCTTGGGGCAGATTTAGTTACCAATTATATGCCATATCTCCTAAACAGTAAGGAAATAATCTACATACCACATCTTGATGAGCAACCTAAGCTCATGTGCATGCATCTTTGAATGCCTATATATGTTCCTCTGCACTTCTTGATTCTCCATGCATATATTTTAGACATAACTTCTTCGGGTTCTTTGGTAAGTCATGGATTCCTCTAGGAATCATCCCTAACGAGGAGGGATTATTCACAAAGTAAGCCATTGGTGGGATTGGTTGGGCAGGTGGTGGTGATGCAGGTCTAATTGGTGGTGATAAAGGCCTATGTGGTGGTGATGTGGGTGGATTTGGTGGAAATCCAGGTGGAGTAAGCGGTGGTGGTAACGTAGGTATTTCTACCCTACAAGCATGAGGTCTTGCTCTAATCGGGGTTTGAAGTTCTTTAAAAAGTTTGTGATTAGTAGAGGATCTGAGAACCATCTTGTATCCCTCTAGTGAAAAAGATCTTCTGCAAGCCATCTTGTCCCTTAATGCCCTCCTTCTAGCGCCAATTTCTTTTGATGATTAAAATGACACAAACAACATTAAAACAGAATATTTCTACTTTATTTCTCCTAAAAAGAAAGACAACATGTAGTAGCCTAACTCCCAAGGTCTTGGTAGTTGGTTCTCAACTGTCTGATGTCACTCAATTGGTTCATGCAACTGTAATATTCAAGGGGCCTTTGCTAGTAATAAAGTATTCAAGCTATGACTCTTTTATTGAAATAGTTCCTGTAAATCAATGGGTTTTAAATAAAAGAAAAAGATAGAACAAAGGGGTAAACCAGTAAGTATGAATTGAATTTATCTAGTATCTGGACATATACCTTCAACAATGAATGTTTCCTAACAAATCATAAAAACCATAAGATGATACAGTTTGTAGCATAATCTATACCACTGCATACATTTTAGGTGCTTAATTAACTTCACAATTACTCTTCACAAATATCCCAAGGGTTTCAAAACAACACACATTCATTCATCATCAAAATTATAGATCAACAAAAATTTTAATAACTTCAACTCAATCACAATCTAATAAGATGATCCTTAAATCTGATTCCTTCAAATGACTTTCATCATTCAAGAAACTCTTATGTTCAGCACAATCACTACATACAGATAGATCATAACTTATCAGCCTTATCAAACAAACAATTTAATTCCAAACACCATCTTTCGAGTAAACCTGTAATTCTATTAACTGTAAAAGATTAAGTACAATGTATCTCTACAAAAACTCTACAAAATTCTATCTTTTAGCATTAGGTAAGCCAATCTAGTTCTCAATTAGCCGACCTTTACAATATGATACCCATCTGGTATTTATAGATATACAAAAAGTTTGAACCTCACTTCTATTTTAGGCTTTCCACCTTTTTAGGAATTTAGACTCTCTTGGAAACTCAGATCAATTTGATCTTGAGTTCTTACATTAGACTTTTAGTCTTAACTAAAAATAGAAGATAGAAGAGAAAAGAAAGTCATGCGCTCAAAAAGCTATTAGTGTTGTATGCATGCAACATGCAAAGAAGGAGAACATCATGCATGCGAAGCTAGATCTGCTAGGAACTCATCGTAACTGGTGAACACTTGCTGTAGAGTCTCCATTTCTGGCCCATCAATCCAGTCATCTTCAAATTTAATCCGATCCAACTCAGCTGCAGCAAACTCCTTCATACTTTTCACTTTTATCAATTCTCTCCCTGCAGCCTTTATCTCCTCTTTGACCTTTACAAGTCGATCTAACATCAACTCTCTGCCATCATCTCCCTTTTGCATAAGTCCTTGGAATCTTTCATCCCACTTTTCCTTTATTTGATTAAAAGGCATGCCCTCTTTTGTAAATGCATTTATATCTACAATAATGGCAATAGCTGCTTCTAATTCTTCCAATTGCTCAGTTAAATTATTTACGACTTCCTAAATCTCATCCTTATGCTTGCCCAAAAAGCCAGTCCTAAACTTGAGTATGTGAGAAGTCTTCTCTACAAAGTCTTTATTGTCTTCCTCAAGTATAGACTGTTCCAGAAGAGTTGTTAGAGGCAATGTATTTATCTTTTCTAACTTTTCACCATACTCCTTATACTCTTCTTCTTGTTTTTCTGATGCCTCAATATATTGATACATCTCTTTAATCAACCCTTCAGTATCCTTGTAGGCTTCAAATCCTTTCACTAAAATCTCTCCTACCTCTTGGTTCAATTTATCTATCCATTTCTCTACCATCTCCGCCTTTCCTCTAACCTATACCAAATCATTAACCTCCTTTTTGCTTAGCAAAACAAGAGTCTCAATAGCTGCAACTTGTTGTGACCTTGGAGAGGAGACACTCTTCAAGAATGAATGTAACTGATCCAATTGAGCCTTAAGCTCATCTTTCTTTTGTTTTTCCTTCATCATTCTTGATTTAGTTGTTGAAGCCACCACATCAATCAGATTCATTTGTTGATTCCTAGTGGGTCTTCCCAAATTAACCGTACTCAATTGATAGTCTGTTAGCTGCATATCCCCTACCTCTTTTTCAATCATAGGCATGGCACATTCAGCAACTATCTCCCTTTTATCTGTGAGTCTAGTAGAATGTAATATTTTAGCCTTCTTCTTAGGCCTTTCTTGTTCAATTCCCTTCATCATGTCCTCCCAATTAAGAGGTTGAGGAGGTGTTCTAGCTCTCTTCTGTAGGTCTAACTTCAACCATATAGGAGCATTGGGAGCAGTCATCATCATGGAAGAGGAAGCGGCAATTGTAGAGGGTGGATGACCATTTACCTCAGGTTGAGAATCAACCTTTGCTTTCTCTGGTTGCTCATGCAGCACATGCATCTGCACCAACTTCTCAGCCTCTTCTCTATCTCTTTGTTCTTGCATTTTCTTGTCTTCTTCTTCTTTTCTCAATCTTTCTTCCTCCAACTGATCCTTCTCCATTTTTTCCTTCTCTAACCTTTCATTTTCTAATTTCTCTTTTTCTAAGGCCTCTCTTTCTAGCTTTTCCCTTTCTAACCATTCTGCTTCCAAAGCTTTAAGTTTTTCAGCTTCTGCTTCTTCTTCCTGTTGCTTCCTAATTAGCTCTTCGGCCTCTTTTTCTTTCCTTATCTTTTCTGATTCTTCCTTTTCTATCCTTTCTATTTCTAAGGCCTTGAGCTTCTCTGCCTTTTCCCTTTCTTCTTCAGCTTCTTGTTTCTTTATTAGCTCTTCAACATCTCTTTCCTTTCTTAGAGCTTTAGCTTCTTCCTCTTTCTGTCGAGCTTCCTCTGCAAGTTTCAGTTTAGCAACTAGGATTTCCTTTTCCCTTCGATTTCTTGCTTTCTCCTCCTCAAGATCATGGATCTTCTGTATCAATTCAAACTTGTCATTTTCTACTTTGACCTTGAGCTCATGCTCTCGTTGCCTCATTTGCTCCTCTACTTCATCAGTTGTTTCCCTTGTTTCAATTTTTTTTGCTTTTAATTGTAGTTGTTGAAGTAGAGCATCAGCTTGCACCTTAGCATCCATTTCCTTTTGCTTCTTTGCAGCATCCCTTGCATCAAAATCTCTTATAGCCTCTTCAAATAGTTTCCATTGCTCTTCTTGCGTCAGAATTTGCTCAATAGTATGCCCTAGAGGCATGTTTTTTTGCTCTGTTTGGACAGAGTCTCATCTGAATCTGTCTCAACTTCTACAAATTCTTCCTCCACTTCTTTTCCTTTAGCAACTTCAGCCATGGCATGAAGTACTCATTCTTGAACCTCTTTAATTTTCTTTCTTGTGAGTGGGGCTTGTGTGGATGACTCACCCAATGTGGGTGTAGAAGCAGCAGATCCTATTGGAACATCTCCCTCTGGTGCCTCTTCTTCTTCATCGACCACCTCAAGTTCTATTTCTTCAACATCTAGAGGAAAGAATTCTAATGGCTCCTTGGAAGGTGTCTTTCTTTTAATTCTCTTGTATCCTTTACCCTTCTTAAGGACTGGTCCTTGAGGAGCTCAAGCTTTCATCATCAACCATTGCACACTTCTATCCAAAACTGCTCTTCCAATTTTCTTAATATCAATTGTTTCTTCCTCATTCCAGTCTATTGGATCTAAGCTTTTGGTGCCAATGTTCAAGGCTTCATATGAGGGATCCAATACAATTCCATCATCCACTAACGTGTCAGGAATATTTTCTTTAACACCCAACTCTACCATAAGTGCAACCAATAATCTTTCATAGTTCTTCTTCCTTAAGTCATACTCATCCTGCCGATCACACCAAAAGTCCTCTAACAAATTAAAGTGTCTAGTGAACACTAAAGGTAATAAGGCATACATTTTCTTCCTTGGATCAAAATACTTACGAGCTGTATACAATCCCAATTTCAATTGTATCAACTCATTACAAACTACCTTTGCTCCCTTCAAGTGTTGACATCCATATTCCCCAATTTCATGGGAAATTTATGACATCCAGTCTTGTGCTTGATCCCAAACCTAGCATTAACTCCAATGGCTTGATACACAAATTCCATTAGCACCATCCTGTTACTGCAGCATCTTGGAAGTAAATGTGGATGGCCTTCAAAACCAAACAACCTGAAGTATGTAAATTTGGGGTATTGGATGTACCAACTTCCCCATTCAGCAATAAAAGCCATAGCTTCTTGACTTAACCTGTATCCTGCATCTCCACTCAACCGATTGATGACCACATATAAAAATGCATCATTGACTCTTCTGAAATGAGTCTCAGCAACTTGAAGAGATAACTGATCATAATGATCCCATACCTTCTTTTTCCCATCCAAGGCTCCTATTATACCTACTCTGTTTAATCCTAGGAAAATCCCCAATCTGGCTACAGCATAAACCACATAAGAAGTCATGAAGAAAGATTTAGTCTATCTAACCCTTGTGAGTTGAGCATGTATGGCATCAGAAACAATCATTGACCAATCAAACTAGTAATCACCCTGAAAGATTACTTGAATGAAATGAAACATCCATTCCTTGAAGTGGAAGGTATCCCTCTTCCCAAACACTCTGGACAGCTTTAATATCAAGTCAGATATCTCCTTCTTGAAATCTGCCCTCTTTGGTTGGTCTGCAAGCTTGCTTAAAGATTTCTTCTCTGTGCTTAACCATTTTTTTTTAAGTGAGACTTATTGGAGCCTTTATGCTTGCTATATTTCTCCAATGCCTCTGCTTCAGTTAGCTACACCAAGTTCTTGGGATCAAGAACATTAAATATACTTTGGAACATTTGCGGAGTAAGATCTATAATCACATTATTTTGTGAATCCATGCATAATCTTGTAGCAGGATTGTAAGTACTGGCTACTATCAATATCAACTCCGGACACTGAACTAATAAAGGAAACACAGTGATATGTGCAAGACCGGAGTCAACAATACTTTTTGTTCTCCTTGTCAAGTTTGCTCGTTCTGTAAAGGTCTCTTCATGTAATTCTTCAAAGCTATACTGGCCCAGATTAGTATCCGTGATATCTGACCAGTCTGATTCCACCTTGCTCACTTTCACCACCGGATTCCTATGATCATACCTCAATGTATAAGGCAGTTGTTCTGGTTTCACCTTCTTTATTTTTGGTGTTTTCTTTAAATTTTCCAGCCGGTTGATTCCTTTGACCAGCCTCTCCTAATGTACCTGACATCTCTCAATTCTTCTGCAAGCAAACCTCTAATTAAATCTCTAGATATCATCATAAAACATGCTTTAAAAAAACATACCTGTTACCCATACATCGGAGTCGGAACCAGACAAAAAGCTCAAAACAATCTCTTTTACAACACTGGTGGACTCAGAGCAAAAACCGATATAGAAACTTCACCTAACACTGAACAGGCTCGGAGTCGGAGTCGGGGAGGTTATCAGAACCCGGATCGGAATGAAAAATGGATTTGGTTTTCTTCGAATTTTCATTTTTTCCATATTCTATTTCCATTCCACCTCCGCTTCCAATTAGTTTATCATTACTTTGAAGATAGACTTTCCCATTATACGCGGAGCCGGAAACGGGATGAGAATGGAATCGATAACTTTTGTAAAACGAATTCTTAAGTTCAAGATCGATTCTGATCCCGCCTCCGCCTATGTTAATCATGACATCATCAAATACTTTATTCATTTTCAACACAACTCCATGATTAAACCTAGGTCGCTATAAATGGAAAAGGAGCTTTAAAACTCTACACTCATATGACCGTGGGGAACAATTGCATCCTAAGATATCATTTTTTTAATCATTTAAAGTGATTACAGAGACCAATGAAACCCTAATCTAACAAAACCCGATAAAAACTAGGGCACGGGTTTAAACCCTGCCATTCTACCTGATGATGAAACCCTAATTAAACAATAAATCTAATCTACCCTAACTCATTGTAAAATCTCTAGTCTACCTCACTATAAATTTCTAACTTTAACAAATGCCATTAAAAACCCTTAATCTAATCTAATCTACTGCAAACCAAAAACAAACACGACGCAATCACGATTAAGACGTGAAAGCGACGGTGCCCTAACAATAAAAACCAACAGAAACAAAGAAACAACCCGACCAACAATATAAAAAACCCATTCAAACCAGCACACCAAGAATCACGAACGTTTAAAATGAAACGATAACAACAACACGATTCAAAGCACAGGCAAACATATATACAAAACACACAACAGCAAACCAAATGAAGAACAACAATAAGAAAACCTACCTCGAACACAACAACGCAGCTAACCTTCTGAACTGATCCATTCGCAACAATCCTTTGCTCTTTCAATCTTTTCGCTCGAATGAACTCTGCTACTGCGCCTTCGTGCTCTTAGATCTTTAACAATAACAATAATGATCGATTTAACCCTTAATAAAGGTAAATATGTAAATTTCTACCTACACCGAAAAACTGTCATTAATGCATTAAAACGCAATAAAGGCAGAGTCGGAACTGAGAGTGAACCAACACTTCACAACAATGCGACTTCAGTCAAAAATTCAACGACAAAAATTGGCGAGGGCAGAACTAAAATAGAAATGGAATCTCAAATTTATAAAATTTCCAAATCCCATTCCCATTTTGGCTCCGCATCCGACAACTAAAAACAAAACAAAAGTAAATACAAAAAGTTAAGTAAAATACCAACCTAATAAAATAAAACACAAAGATCGAGACTAAGCAAAAATAAAAATAGCGGAGGCAGGATCGGAATAAATTGTGATTTTGCAAATTTTGATAACAACCATCCTGATTCCCGCTCCGGCTCCGCTTCCGCTAAACACCAAAACAAAGGCAAAGAAAAGACTGTCGGGATAGAACCAAAAACAAGCCTCAAAAGAACTTTCAGAACCCGATTATGTTCCGGTTCTGATTCCAACAGAGAAACCAAAGAAAAACAAAGTATTGGCAAAACTAGACTCCAAACTTTGTTTCAAAAACAACCAAGTACAAAAAGAACAAATGGGGACCCATTTTGACCAAGGCAAAAGATGGGGTGGTTATGCAAGGCATAACATGTTGGTCCTATCTAGGTTGTGGAAGAAAAATCATGTTGAAGAATATGCACAAAATTGTGTGACACAAGAGTGTAAAACTTTGAGTTTCCAACATATGCATTCATTGAAAATCTCTTGTGTCCTCTAGTTGAATGTTCTAATCTCACCATCTTTTATCAAGAGAATTTTTAAAATAATAGAGTAAGTGATGTGGGAATTAAATCTTATAGTGTTGAAATATACAACTTCAACTATGAGGTAAATGAAGATGATTATGATTCTTCAAGTGAGGAAGAAGATTACTCTCCTCATGTACAATCAATAATTATGACATCTTTCACTCTAGTTGCAACAACTACTAGACAATATTCTACTGATATGAATATTTGAGATTAGAAAAGGAATGAACAATTGTTGATGCACTCATCTACTCTAGAATTTGAAGCTTTTACATTTGAAATTATTAATACAAGCTTAGTAGATGATTTGGTTAACACAAATGTAGAAGTTCAACTTTCAAAAAAAGAAGACACAAATGAGTTATTAGGTAATTTTTCTCATGCTAATATGCATCCTAAGCTTGAAGAAGAAAATGAATAATTGATGTAGCAAGAAGAAAATCATACAATATTCGTTCCTAATTGGTGTTTGGAGGCTTTAGATGATGATTTTATTTGTGGAGAGGATGTTCATTTTTATTCATCACTAATCTTTGAGGAAGAGAGTGTTGTTGATAAAATCAAAGATTCGATAGTTGTTGGACAGTCTTTCACTTCGATGGATACAAATGAGACAACCACCAATGAGCCTTCACATATTTCTTCTTCTCTTCCAAAAATGAAGGCCTTCACTATTGAGGATATTGTTGGACATTTGATATGTTGTGCAGTTGAGGGTGAAATTAAAAATTAACTTCAAGCGGAAGAAGGTAAATCAACAAACACCCATTCTTCATCATGCATGCAATCTGAGTATGAAATGTTCTAGTTTAATAGTGAATGTGATGAAAACAAGGCATTGGGAGAAGAGGTAATAAATTATACCGCTCTTGAGTCTTTTTATTTTGAATAAATTATTATGCAAGACTCAAGTCTTTCAATCCAATTATTTGAGTCATTATGTGGGGATGATAAAAATAGGGAAGAAATTAAAATTGGTAATGTAATTGTTGAGGCATACATTGCAAGTTGTGGTCCAAAAATTTTAAATAATACAACATTAGAGGTAAAGCTCACTTCCACATATGGCACTCATGAGGTATCTCTATCTCATGGTTTCTATGAGGGTTGTCTAATTCAAGGGTTGATTTCTTCTTGCTTAAAAAATTAAGTGCAAAATAATATTATGTCCAATATTGAACAGGTAGATTCTAGTGATCAAATGCAAGGAAATGTTGATGTAAATCAATTGGTTGCAAAGGTGTATGATGCAAAGTGTATTTTTGAGCACCACATTCTATCTAGAGAGTTTTTACAAGGTGTTATTCTTAGATCTCTTATTACAACAGTCACAAGTTGGCAGTTGGTTGTGCATGTTCTCCTCATTCATCAAGGTTCCATTATTTCGCATAGGAAGCTATTTCTCTCAGCCTATCAATGGCTTTGCATGACCAAATTGGTGTCATTTGAAGTAGGGTTTCCTACCTTGTATATAGCTTAAGTAATGGCTTTTTTTCCTTGTTCTAGTCTATGTCATTTTTTTGTGCCTTATTTTGGTTTCCCTCCTTTTGGTTTGCATTGATTCTCTCCCTTCCAATCATGCTTTGTTACTTTCCTGGCTCGTAACCCAATATATTTTAAGCACTAGTCTATACTCAAGATTCTATATTCCTTTCTTCTTCCTTCACAGTCCTCATCCCTGAACAGAGCGAGTTGTTGTCCATTTTTTTAACCTAGCCAATTTTAAGCTTCCAATCATAATCTTCATAGAGTTTGGTGCACCCTGAGCACTTTAACCTACCAAATCACAAAAATAATTAATTCTGAAATTCCATAATAGCTGATACAAAATCATCTTGTAGGGTTGATCCTAACTTTTTTTTGTCTCATGTGGCCAATTTTTTTTTCAAGACGCATTATCATTTCAGAAATTTTAAAGTTTTATCTTTTGGTGGGATAGTTTGCGGAAAATGTCAAAACTCAAATTTTGGGTTTCTGGAGAAAAATATTTTTTGCGTTATGCTCTGGGGAGGGCACACATTATCCAGTCAAAATTTCATGAAAAAATAAGCTTTCAATTGGGAGATATAAAAAAAATTGTCTTTTGGCTTAAGGTTGTGGTTACAAAGTTCCAAAGTTTGATTTCCAAAATTTCCCCAAAATTTGTTTTAGGTTTCTAAATTTTATAAGTTTTAAAATTTCTTGTCAGAGCCAGGAAAGTTTGTGACAACCTTGTCATTATCACAACCACTAAAAAACCTAACCACCATTTTTAAGCTAAAATAAAGGCAAAATCTTGAGGTATAGGAGACTTTGGAAAGTTTTAAAATCTTCATCAGAGACTGCTACAATTTGGATAAATTTTGAAAAGAGTGATTCCTTTTCCTTTTTTAGCTCGTGAGAGGAGGGTGAAAGCTGAGTTTAAAATTTGTTGGTGATTTTGAATAGTTCTAAAACAAGCTTCGAGAGTCGACATATATTTTGAAACCTCCTCTACACATATACGGCATAGATGTTGTAATTACAAATGTCTTCTAAAAGAATGTTGTTGTACACATGAAGTTTGAATGTTGTTAGAATCTCGATCTAGTTATAAAACTATTATCGAAACTCAACCCATATTTGATAACCACAAAATAAAAGCAATATATCAAAACAAAAGGTCAAGAATCTAGTTCCACAATCTTTGATGACACCATCTATGACTATATTGAATAGGAGCTTCATGGTATAATGATCTTCCAGAGATCAATGGTGATTCTTGACAAAATAACCTAAAATTTTGAAAAGACAAATTCTAGATAACCATAGGCATTAGATTGTAATTGATGTTATTTATGAGATTGACAATGGAATTTACATTGAAAACGTATGAGGGTATGGTAACTCTTCAATTCATGGCTATCTCGAGGGGTTGGTGATCATCTTTGAAGCTCTTATGAACATGCTTGACGAAAGAGTTGCATAGTTTTCCTTATCCTAGGATATAATGATGATAAGTTATTTTGGTTTTTCTATTATTTGTCTTGGTTCGTTAGATTTAGTTAGTTTGTTAGCTTTGGTTTGGTTTGGCTTGCTTTTGCAGTCTGGTTTGGGGTTTTTCTTGTTTTATTCTAGGTTGTTATGTAGGTGTAGAAAAAAAAATAATTATCTAGGAAATATTTGAGTATTTCTTCAAGAAACACTAGTAATATACTTGTGAATGGTTGAAGAAGGTCTTTTGGTAGTGTCAGATGACTTAGACACTTTTTTTTGGGAAATAAATCAATGGTTTGATTTGACTTGAAGTATTCTGAAATATTATATCTTTCACATATTTTAAGGATCCTAAGGTTATTGTGGGTTTCTTTGTGATATTGTGTTAAGTGAAAAATCTTAAGTTTTTGCTTCAGTGCCAATGTGATTCTCAGCCCTAAATAGCAAGCTTAATTTCTTGTGAGTTGATGCATAAAGAAAAGAAATTTTGAAACATGGAAAAAGAAAATAAACAAAGGAACACGTGAAAATCAAAGAAATTCAACTTTTTATGAGGATTTGAATATCTCTATCAGGGCTACAGACGCCTGGTTGGAAGTAGAGCTATGTTCAAGAGAATTATAGTGACAACCTCATCGAGGCTATGGACACTCAACAAGCAGCGAGGCAATGCCTAGGTTTCTTTTGAAGTGGAATCATTCATGCGACTTAACATGATAGAGCATAGGTTCATGTGGTCACTTCAGGATTAAAATAAATGCATTAGCACGCACTTGGATTCTCAGTCTATGAAAGTCAAATCGAGTAGAGATTTTGATTCCTTGATCATGTGTTCCAATTTATTTTCCCTATTATGGAGACTAAAACCATAGATACTAGGTTCATGATTCTTATATATATTGTTCAAATTATCTAGAGCATTTCCTCAGTAGAATCACCATTTTTTGTGTTCTTCACACATGCCCCACTAAAAGAAAGGACCCCCTCTTTTATTTTGCTTGGTTTTCACGCCTTTTGAGATATCAGTTGGTTTTCTTTAGGTTAGTTTCCTTTTTCTTGGTTCTTGTTGATTTTGAGTCTTGGTTGTAGTCAAAGTTTAATATCAGGAATTTGCAAAGATTTGAAGGTCAAAAAACTCCCATATTCCCACATGGTTTTATCATCCTTTATTTTCCATAAAATTGTGTGAAAGAAAATTCTCCATAGGGGTTGAGTATATGTTCAAATCACACAATAGGTCGAGTGTTGGAAATATAATCCCAACTACTCATATTTGCCATGTCCTCTCCATGTCAGTATGTGTATCAACATTGGATCTCAATCAATCTCAATATTAATGAAAAACGGTGGAAGCAGATCTTGGCAAGGATTTGAATAGGTTTGATATTAATTCCTCCAACCTGTTCATTATTACCTCAGCCAGCTTCACATGTTTTCTGGGTCGATAAAATATATTATTTTATGTTTGTTCTATGTCTCTTGTATATGTTTAGTATTCAATATATTGTATGAATTATGTTTTGTTATGGACTCCCAAATGGAGTCCAGCTCCATAGAGCTATAAGGTGAATGAATGTGATCTTTATGTTTTGAAGAACAAAAAACCAAAGCTTGTATTTTTTGTAGCAACACTAATAGTTTATGAATGTAATGGTTGAATGAAGGGATGTAATGATGTATTTGTTACTTCAAAAATTAACATGCCTATTTTTCAAAATTTTGGTTAATTCATGTAATGGTTGTGTTTTGAGTGTCTGGTATGACTCGAGTGGTGTTTTTGTAAGTTACTCTAACTCCCCGCTTTCCCACCTTATAGCGCTTCCTACTTGTTTTGAAAACACCGATGGTGTTTCACCTAGTTGTATGAACTTCTGAGATTCCCGCTTGGTCTATTTTCAAGTGAAGGCAGTATGGGTGGTGTGTTATTAATTTTACCAAACTCTCACATTCACCACCCAGAGAGGAACAATTAACCTCATTAAGAAGTTGGTGGTGTTTTACAGCTAAGTATGAACTTGAGCGATGATTTACAAGGTTATGTGCACTGCCCACTTTTCTGCTCGCATAGTCGTTCCTTTTTTAATTTTTGAAAAGCAGTTATATTGGAGTAGTGATGTGAAAGTTGACATCTGCCTCCATGATGAGAAATTTCATTTAATGCTTATCTACTTACACATTTCTCATAGGGAATTAAAAAGGAAATTCATGCGAAGAATAAACATTCTTCAACTGTGACATTCACTTCGAGATACGTGAAGAAAGAGAGCACGCCAATGCAAACTTGGATACCCTCAAAGTCTGAGGTTGTTCTAAGGTATGTTTGTCCTTATCTTTTCCCTATGAGCATACGATTTTCATGCTTGTTTTTCCCTACATTTTAGATTGCCTGGTGAAAATCCATTCAAATCCTAGCCATTCAAAAATGACAAGAATTAATTGTCAGGGGTATGAGTACATTTCAGGATTAACGTGTGACATGCTTGAGATAGGAGACACCAAGCTTCGGAAAGTAAATATAAATGAGCTTGGGGAAAAAATTATGTTTCGAATCCCCTACCAATCACACAAAGAGTTATTGAAAGAGGATTCGTAGAGGTAGCCACCTTCCTCATAGTTGTTCAATGCCTAGAATTGATTTTAGAATGTATAAGGCATTATATTGCTCAGACCCAAGAAATAAGAATTGAGGACAATCGCTTGGTGATTAAAATCTAAAGAGACACATTTGCCTCATGCTTGATAATTCTTGAAAAAGAACCCTACTCACCCATGGATTTCACTAGTGCTCAAATTGAGTTTTTGCTCAAGAAGGGCTACTATTGGAACATAATGGCAAGGAACTGGTTGGAAAAACCCAGGGGAGGAAAGTCTCAATTACCCCAGAATTTACACAGCCCAATCATTTTGTGGGAGAGATATCTAACATAATTATGTTGCTACATAGAATCTGGGGAAACGAAGATGCCTTTGGTTTTCAAGAACGGATGTATTTCTTCATCTAGATTATACTCGAAGGAACCCAATTTCTAGATTGCGAAACACTTATCAATGAGAGGTTACACAGCCAGTTGGTCTACTTTCCTATTGATAGGGTGTTCTTCATGTCCTCTTATTTTATTTATGCTATTGCAAGTACTAGAGCATGGCTAGGCTTGAGGCCAAGAGATATCCCTCGTGATCAGGTGTCAATTTCGAGTACCTTGATAAACTCCAACTAAACAAGATATTTTATCATCATAGGAGGATATCAAATGCCTTCACTATGAGAGTGGCCAAAGAACTACAAGGGAAAATTTAAATGCATCTTTTGCCTGAGGCTATGCATGCAATTTGTTAGTTTTATGGTAGTCATTTCATCCAATTTCAGAGGTTCTCTTATATCAAGGTTGGCGGTTTCACTGGTTTTCCCATCAAGCTCCCAAGGCACCTGGAAGACAAGTTTGTGATGATTGAGGTCTATAGGCAGTTGGTGGATGTTAACAAGAGATGCTAGGAGCGAAGAAGAGTGACGGTGCAATTTCCAGTTGGGTGTGGTCCTTACACATGTGAGTCCATGTCAGATGTCCTCAACATAGAAAAATAAATAACCAGGTACAATCTGTAGACTTATGATAAAAAAAATCATTTTGATCTTAAGGATTATGTTAAGGATAATTTGAAGTTGGGTCCTTGTTTCCTACATTTTCCTACTTTGGAAGACTTTTGGGTAGATTGTTTCGATGAATTTGAACTAAGAAAAAGGAGTTGGATGAGATTTTCCTTGAGACAAATAATCATCTATAATTTGAGTTTTGATGTACAAGAAATTAAAGATGATGGGTCAGACTTAGTGGACCCAACTTTCACTGACTTAATAGAAAATCGACCCATTCCTACTATGGATTGGAGTAGTAAAGAGATAGAAACAATTAAATAAAGGATTGCTAATGTTCTGGAAAGGACTCAAGAGTAGATTAATAAGAAGAAGATAGAGCAATCCCATCCTAATACTAGATCACATAACACTCAACCAGCAAGAGGCAGTGGTCAACCTTCTGTAACTGCAGGAACTTTTGGGGTTGCTTCACATTCAACACAATCTAGGGTTCAGGGCGATGGTGATGAAGAACCTCCTAATAGGAATTTGCTTCAACTGACTTGTGAATAAGACCTCCCAAATTTACCTAATCTAGATCAGGATAAAGGGGCTGAAGAAGGATATGACTTAAGTAATATTGATATTAGTTCTTCATCCCCATCACCTCGGTCATCGCCTGTCAAGGAGGTTGATGAACCTCTAAAATGGAGATCTTCTCCACTCTCTTCACATGGTGTTCAGATGAATACTCCTCCCACAAATAGAACACTATTCCCCTCCTCCAATTCCAAAGAAACCAATGTCCCTAATACTACGTTTTGGTTGGAAGACACTCTGTCAAGAAAGAGGAAAGAAATACAACTAGACCTCCCAAAGAAGGATATGGTAAGACAATTTCTCTAAAGGACTCCAAATCCAAAGAAGCTGAAAACTATTTCTCGATTGATTGATGATGTTGGATCAGGAAGCTTATGCCTGGAGTTGCTCGCCCCACCACACAAAAGGAAGTCACTCAAGAAATGGCCAGAGACTTTGATGTTGACATAATCGACCTGGGACCCCCTACAAGGGATGGAGATGTACAAATCTTCCAGGTGTCTGCAGCAAGAATGGTTGAGAGGTACAAGAAAGATAAAGAAAGAAAAGATGAATTGAAAAGACAAATCCAAGTCTTAACCGAATACTTGAAATTGGTTTTTGATTTTCCACCTCAACTAATATCTCAAGCTGAGTCATCCTCTGATCCCCTAGTCCTAATAGGAAAAGAGGTAGTAAGTAAAATGAAGAGCTACAAAAACTTCAGCAAAGCTATTGAGGAATGGAGTGGCAGATTAATTAGAAGAGGTAATCAGCTAATTTTTGAATCTCTTAAATGATTACAAAGGGAAAATACTTCAAGAACATAAGTTCAAGAAGAGATTTTCACTTCCGAGAAAGAGGAAAGAATATGGAATCAGTATGCAAATGAGATCAAAGTGATGATAGGCTTTGGAATGGAAAAGTTAGTCATTGAGAAAATCATACCTAGCGATATTGATGCTCGTTGCCTGATCTGGAATAAAAGTGTGGAGTGGAAATTAAAGGTCACAAAGCAGGGTCTACAAAAGCTTCAAGAGGTCTAAACTAAATGTAATGCAATCTTAGAGGAGATTCATAAAAACCTTGTTGCCCTTGGATTGCAACCTAATAAAGGAGGAGATGGAAGTAATGGGAATGTTAAAGCCTTGGATAGTGATTTTTAGAAAATAGTTGACGATATTTTTAGCTCTCAGTATTTTGATGTCGAGCATTTGAGGAAATTTAGTGAACTAGATCTTATCCTATCTCAGGTGACGAGACTCATCAAGACATGATCAGAGGATCAAAGCCATTCGAGATAGCCAAGTGGCATGGAGACTATGAATGGGAAACATAGCCATTCCACACCATAAGGAACTTCCACATCTCACCAAGGATTTTCAAGCCTTGCGGAAACAACTTTACACAACTACAAAATCTGAAAACAAAGCGCCACTGTCTTAGTTTTTAGTTACTTTATTTCTTGGTAAGACTTTAATTAGAAATAGATTATGGGCATAGAAGAAGTGGTTACTCACTCACTTTATATATATGTATTTTTTTTTTAACTGTCTCTCTTTAGACATCATTGAAAAAATACCTAATATTATGCTATTTTGAATATAATTTTGATGTGAAATGAAATCTCTAGTTGTATGTGTGCATCTAGTTTGCAAAGATATTTGATATTCTTAAATATGTGTGTTTAAGTATATTTTGGTGTTTATACTATTCTTGTGTGTCGATGTATGCATCTATCTTTGTAATTGATTTCAGTTTCCAGGTGATATTGGGTTTATGTTTCTAATACTTCATCTTTAGAAATTGGCCTTTGTGCTAGTAATTTCATAATATGTTTCATATCAGCTGGTCTTTGTGCTAGTATTTATACAGTCTGTTATATGCGAGCTGATCTTTGTGCCAGTATTTATATTATCTTTCTTAGCACTTGATATTAGGAATTTTTCTTGTATTGAGTTTTTCCTTTCCTAATTTTGGGTTAAAAGCATACATGTGTTTAGCTAGTTTAGTTAAATTAATTTCATATCATGCGAGGAATTTGTACCTCCAAAATTTAGAGGAAATTCACAAATGAAATTGTGAACTTTCTAGAGCTGTTGGGAACAATCTCACCCTTCGAACAAAATAACTCATTATTTCTCAAGGTTCCCAATCTATTAACCAACAATATGTATGAATGAGCAACAACTCAGAATTTTTATGTAATGTTTTGATTTGGTCAATAGAAAATTTCATATTAGTTTATGTTTTTTTTTATCCTCCCCCTTTCATTCCAACAAATGGTATCAAAGCAGGTTCAAGAATTTTGTCTAGGTTTGAAAACTTTTAGAAGAAAGAGTTCATGGGTGGCTTTTGAAAAGAGGTCAGAACAAAATAATGTGTTGTACATGATTAATGAAAGTTTGTAGAAGAAGATGTTATAGAAAGCAAGTGAGATTAGCTGAGAATTTGATGCCTGATCGCAGCCAAAGATAGTCATCACCCAGTTTGAATGTGAACAAGACAAGGAATCACAGTTGTCATAGTTTGGCTAAGTTGATGCATGAAGAAATCAAAGAGGCTTAAGCCGTAGTCAAAGGAATATAGAATATTGTATGAGATTGTCTCTTCCAAAGTAGGAAGTCACTAAAGTACAACTGTAGTTGTTAGAGGAATGGAGATTGGTAGATCATTGGATTTTATGAAGGTGAAGGGAGGTTGTTGAAATCGCCAAAGCCAAGTCTTTGCTTATAGTAGGAAGATTAATCATCAAAGACTATGATTTTTAGAAAGAAGTGGCTATTCAAAAAGGAAGTTGAAGTCCACCTGAGGGAAGGATTGCTAGTTTTTGTCAAGCCAAAGTTGAAGAGAAACAAAGATCTGATTGCTAGAAATAATTTTCCATAGTTTAAATTTTGGAGAAGATCGGTCACGCCAAAAGAGATAGCTGCAAGTAATTATAGACGAGTTTGGAATTTTCGTAGAAGTTAAAAGAAGAGGCATTTGTTATAAATTAGAAAGGTTGTGCTGTTTTTAAAACTGACAAGTAGAAACCACCTAAAAGGATCCACACATCACAGTTAAAGGAGTTCAAAGATCATCACTCATTTTCAAGACAGATTTTTCATTCTTTAAGAGGAACATTGAGTAGGTTGGACATAATTTGGTGAGATCATGGCATACAAGGAGTTAGCCATAGTATTAGTAATTATTTCTTTCAAAAGGCTATTACTGAAAATAAATCCTTAGAAGTAAAGGTAACTCATAATTTATTTATTTTGAAAACTGTTGTATGTTATAAGGAAGATGCAAAAAGGAGAAGTTATCAGTAAAAGAAGATTTATGTTTTTTGAGATGGAAGAGAGATTGAAGTTGTTAATTTAGAGAAAAGAAGAGGTCGTCAATTTTGATTGTTGAAATAGAAAGAAAGGATCCTAGAAGTTGTAAAAAATGTGAATCATATCAGTGAAAGAAAAAGGTTGTATCAATGGAAGGAATAGTTTAGAGTTAAAAAAAAGGGATTTGAAGGAAAAAGAAAGAGTTGTTAAAGGAGAAAAAAATCAAAGGAGGATAGGTAAATGAAGTTGTGAAAAGACAAGAAAATGAAGTTATAAATTGGTAAAGAATTAGTGTGGTTGAATGATGTAGCATTATGTATTGATGTGAATAAGGTCAACAGAGGCAGCTAAAGATAGGATCCCTGAGCATCAATAGTGTAGCTCAAATGGAGGTGTTGAGGAAGACAAGTGTTTTACACCTGAAATTATGATGGGCCGGTGTTAAAAATATCGGAGCTCATGGTTAAAGCATCCCAATGAAAAATTGGGATTTCCTAGGTTAGATCCATAAAATTTAAAAATTGTAGATTTGAAGCATTAGTGAAAGGAATTTGTTGTTGAGAATTAAGGGGGAGTGTTGGAAATATAATCCCAACTACTCCTATTTTCCTTGTTCTCTCCATGCCAGTCTCTATATCAGCATTGGATCTCAATCAATCTCAGTATTAATGACAAATAATGAAAGCATATCTTGGCAAGGATTTGTATAGGTTTGATATTAATTCCTCCAACTTGTTCATTATTATATCAGCTAGCTACACACATTTTTTGGGTATATAAAATATATTATTTTATGTTTGTTTTATGTCTCTTGTATATGCTTAGTATTCTATATATTTTATGAAGTTTGTTTTGCTATGCACTCCCAAATGGAGCCCAACTCCACAGAGTTGTAAGGTGAATGAATGTAATCTTTATGTTTTGAAGAACAAAAAACAAAAGCTTGCATTTTTTTGAAGCAACAACAATAGTTTATGAATGTAATGGTTGAATGAAGGGATGTAATGATGTATGTATGAATGAGAAACAACTCAAAAGTTTTGTGTAATCTTTTGATTTGATCAATATAAAATTTCATATCAGTTTTTGTTTTTTCTATTTCTATCCTCCCCCTTTCATTCCAAAAAATGGTATCAGAGCAAGTTCGAGAAGTTTGTCTGGGTTTGAAAACTTGTAGAAGAAAGAGTTCACTAGTGGTTGTTGAAAAGAGGCCAGACCAAAATAATGTGTTGTGTGATTAATGAAAGCTTGCAAAAGAAGACGTTGCAAAAAACAATTGAGATTAGCTGAGAAGAAGTCGATGCCTGATCACAACCAAAGATAGTCATCACCAAGTTTGAATGTGAAGAAGACAAGGAATCACTACTACCATAGTTTGGCTAAGTTGATGCATGAAGAAATCGAAGAGGCTTAAGTTGTATTCAAAGGAATAGAGAATATTGCAAGAGATTATCTCTACCAAAGGAGGAAGTCACTAAAGTACAACTACATCTGTTGGAGGAACGGAAATTGGTAGATCGCTGGATTTTATGAAGGTGAAGGGAGGTCGTTGAAATCGCCAAATCCAAGTCTTTGCTTGTAGGAAGATTAATCATCAAAGATTGTGATTTTTAGAAAGAAGTGGCTATTCAAAAAGGAAGGTGAAGTCCACTTGAGTGAAGGATTGCTAGTTTTTTTCAAGCCAAAGCTAAAGAGAAACAAAGACCCGATTGCTAGAAATAATTTTCCATAGTTTAAAGTTCGTAGAAGATCAATCATGCAAAAAGAGATAGTTGCAAGTAATTATAGAGGAGTTTGGAACTTTCGTAGCAGTTGAAAGAAGGGGTGTTTGTTAGAAATGAGAAAGGTTGTGCTTTTTTTAAATTGACAAGGAGGAACCACCTAAAAGGATCCGCACATCACAGTTAAAGGAGTTCAAAGATCATATCACTCATTTTAAAGATAGAGTTTTCATTTTTTAAGAGGATCATTGAGTAGGCTAGACATCATTTGATGAGATCATGGGATACAGGGGGTTAGCCATAGTATTAGTAATTGTTGCTTTCAAAAGGCCATTACTACAAATAAATCCTCAGAAGTAAAGGTAACTCATAATTTTTGTTTTGAAAATTGTTGTGTTATATAAGGAAGTTGAAAAAAGGAGAAAGTATCAGTAAAAGAATATTTCTATTTTTTGAGATGGAAGAGAGATTGAAGCTGTTAAATTAGAGAAAAGAAGTGGTTGTCAATTTTGATTGTTGAAGTAGACAGAAAGGATCCTAGAAGAAGTTGTAGAAAATGTGAATCGTGTCAGTAAAGAAAAAGGTTGTATGAATGAAGGAATGGTTTAGAGTTAAAAAAAGGGATTTCAAGGAAAAAGGAAAAGGGGTTGCTAAAGGAGAAAAAAATCAGAGGAGGATAGGTAAATGAAGTTGTGAAAAGACAAGCAAATGAAGTTATAAATTGGTAAAGAATTAGTGTGGTTGAATAATGTAGCATTTTGTATTTGTGTGAATAAGGCCAATAGAGCCAACTAAAGATAGGATCCCTAAGCACCAGTAGTGTAGATCAAATGGAGGTGTTGAGGAAAACAAGTGTTTCACACCTGAACTTACAATAGACTAGTCCTAAAAAGGATGGAGCTCATTCTTAAAATTTGAAGATTGCAAATTTGAAGCATTAGTGAAAGGAATTTTTAGTTGAGATTAAGGGGGGTGTTGGAAATATAATCCCAACTACTCCTATTTGCCTTGTCCTCTCCATGCTAGTCTTTGTATCAACATTGGATCTCAATCAATCTTAGTATTAATGGAAAACATTGAAAGCAAATCTTGGCAAGGATTTGAATAGGTTTGATATTAATTCCTCCAGCCTGTTCATTATTACATCAGCCATCTTCACATGTTTTGTGGGTAGATAAAATATATTATTTTATGTGTTTTATATGTCTCTTATATATGCTTAGTATTCTATATATTGTATGAAGTCTATTTTTCTATACACTCCCAAATAGAGTCCAGCTCTACAGAGTTGTAAGGTGAATGAATGAAATCTTTATATTTTGAAGAACAAAAAAAAAGCTCGTATTTGTTGTAGCAATGGAAATAGTTTATGAATGTAATGGTTGAGTGGAGGGATGTAATGATGTCTGTATGAATGAGAAACAACTCAAAAGTTTTATGTAATGTTTTGATTTGATTAATATTAAATTTCATATCAATTTGTGTTTTTTATATTTTTATCCTCCCCCTTTCATTCCAACATCGGGGACATCTCAAAACTCTACAAGTATATGGGTTTTATGAAATGACGCAAGATGGTGAATGATATATCATGTTTATATAGTCTTTGGTATCTTTGATTTCTACAAAAACTTAAGATCTCACCTTAAATCATAAATTGTAGAACTCCTACATGCTTTAAGAAATATATGTGGTTGATGATTCACTTGTATTTCATTTTTAGTAAACGTTCTATGTGGAGATCTAGAGTATACTAGACCACGCCCATTCTAATAGTGAATTTTCATAAATTATCATCCTTGCAGGGAAAGACATTGCAGAAGATTCACTCTTGCGAGATATTTTGTCCCCTTTTTCAAAATTTGGAGACTATAAAACTTTGCAATCTGAGTTTCCCCCAAATGTCTGCAGCAAGTATTTTATTTTTAAATTATGGAATTCCTACCATATTTCAACTTAGTCCTTGCTACCACCACATACCCACATTATCAATCTCGCAAGTTCAAATATTTTCCATAATTCTTTTGGTGAGTGTTTGAATTTTTTGGCAGGGTGTGCAGCACAAAGCCACTACTACTATTGTGAGAGAATGAGCAGAACAGAAAAAACAAAAACATAGAGATAGAAGAATGTATGACACATAGAATAATATTTATATATATATATATATATTCCTTTTTTGTTTTCCAAAATTACTAAACCATAGAGTACTTTCTCATTTTTACACTACAAAAGTTAAAACACATATAGTTTGGACTATTATCCAATACTTGGTGCTATTCATGCACCCAATCTAGAGTTGATTGCTATTCTATAGCTTCCTATTGTTCATCCATTGTGTTTGCTAGACATTCCTTTATTTTCACTACTGTTGTAGCCTTGTTCTCAGCTGAACATTGTTGTTCTGTTGCAGGGTCTTCTTCCAATCCGAAACACCAACTCACAAAACACTCATGGTGACATTTCTTTTTTTGTCTTGTTTGAAAGCTCATGAAATTGAGCACTTAATTTCAAATTCAAACTTACCTACCATATTTATTGTTGGCAAGTCAAGCAATTGAAAGGGGGCACTTTGAGGAGTATCCCAAATCTAACATAGGGCAAAAGATCCTCTGACTAAGGATTAATAAATTCCAACACTCCCCTTAATTTGAAGTCAGATGTCATTCTGAAATTTCCTTTCGGAGTTGATCTTCAAAGTTGTCTACAATTCCAAGTCTATCTCTTAGGCATTCAAAACTATCTTTTGGAAATGCCTTGGTGAAGATGTCAGTGATTTGATGCTCAAATCTGCTATATGATAATTCAATCTCACCATGTTCTACCAATTCTCTTATGAAGTGATAGCAGATCTCAATGTTCTTGTTGTTTCCATGGAAGAAATGATTCTTTGTCAAGGCTATTAAAGACACATTGTCACAATGAATAGTTGCATCATCTTCTTGTTGCTCTTTCAATTCTACAAGTATCCTTCTCAACCAAATATCCTGACATGCTACTGTGTTTTCTGCAATATACTTAGCTTCTACTTTGGAGAGGGAGACAATGGGTTGCTTCTTAGATGCCCATGATATTACACCTAAACCCATGTGGAATATATATCCTGATGCGCTCTTTCTATCATCTATATTTCTTGCCCAATCACTATCCATGAAACTAGCTAGCTTAAACTCATTGGATACTCCATATAAAATGCCATAACTTGTTTTTCCATTCACATATCTCAAAATCCTCTTACCTTCTTGTCAATGTGTGTCCTAGGTTTCTCCATGAACCTATAAATTAAGCTTACTGCATACATCAAATCAAGCCTAGTGGATATCAAATACATAAAACTTCCAACCATGATTTTGTAGAGGGTTGGGTTCACTTCATTGTTGTTGTCCCCTTTGCTCAGTTCCAGACCTGTTGTTGTTCGTGTTGGTACAGGTTTGTTGTTTTCCATTTTAAATCTCCTTAAAATATGTTTGGCATAATTAATTTGTGAAATGAATATTTCATGCTTTGTTTGTTGAACTTCAATACCAAGAAAATATTTCAGCAAGCCTAAATCTATCATCTCAAACTCATTCTTCATTACCTCTTTAAAATCAGCAATGATTCATTCATTGTTTCCAATAAAAATCAAATCATCTACATACAAAACAAAAATTAAAATATCACCTTAAGTTGATTTGATGTAAAGTGTGGGCTCACTGTTGCTTTTGTTGAAGCCATTGCTCATTAAATATGAGTCTATCATGTTGCACTATGCCCTTGGAGCTTTTTTCAACCCATAAAGAACTTTTCAGAGCCTATATACCTTGTCCTCTTATCCTGGGACTTCATAGCCATGTGGCTGCTCCACATACACTTCCTCTTTTAGCACTACATTCAAGAAGGTTGACTTCACATCCATTTGAAAAATCTTCCAATTATATTGAGCTGCTATTGATATGACTTCTCAAACTATTTTTAGCCTTGAAATTGGTGCATATGACTCATCATAATATCTTCCAGGATGTTGTTTGTATCCTTTGACAACTAGCCTTGCTTTGTGTCTTTCAATCTTACCTTCAACTATATACTTGGTCTTGTAGACCCATTTAACTCCAATCACTCATTTACACTTAGATAAATCGATAAGTTGCCATGTTTCATTCCTTTCTATAGCATCCAATTCTTCATCTATGGCCTTACACCATTTCTCTTCTTTCACTACTTCCTCAAAATGTGTTGGATCACTATAGGAAAATAATGCAAAATCCAAATTCTCATCAAAATCAGCATACCTTGTGTTGTCATAAATCTCCCTCACACTCTTTGTCTTTCATAGCATTAATGGTGCAAGTGTAGGGTCTGAATTACCTTCAGAGATGCTACTACTCTAACCTCTAATTTTTTTGTATTGTTGACTGTCGAAGCTACTACTCTGTTGTATTCTAGAGTTGCTACTCTGATGTCCCTATCCAGAGCTATTGTTCTATTGAATACCTCCAAAACTGCTATTTTGTTGAAATCCTCTAGAGTTACTATTTTTCAATGATGTATGGTAGTTTCTTCCTGAGCTATTGCTCTTTTGTGCTCAGGACTACTAAGTTGTTGTTCTCTGAAGCTTCTTCGTCATCAAGGGGTATTGTGACTAAAATACCTGTGGTGTTGTTTGTCATTCCATCCCATGCTTCATTATCAATGAACTCAACATCCATGTTGATCACAACCTTCTTGTTGATGGGATTGTACAACTTGTAGGCTTTAGACTCTTCACTATAGCCTATGAAGATACATTTTTCACCTTTGTAATAAAAAAATTCCCTCTTCTCTTTTGGCATGAATGTATATGCCACACACCCAAAGATTCTTAGGTTTTCAACACTCTACTTGTTGTCTATCCAGACCTCTTGTGGAATCCTATCATGAATATATTTTGTAGGACACCTATTTAATAGATAATTTGTTGTTGCTACAGCTTCTCCCCAAAAAACATGTGATAGCCCTTTTTCTTTCAACATACTTACTACCATCTCTTGCATGGTTCTGTTTTTCCTTTTAGCCACTTCATTTTGTTGTGGACTATATATAGTTGTGAATTTTTTATCAATGCCCTCATTCCTACAAAAAATCAAAAATTCTTTGGAGATGTACTCTCCCCCTCTATCTATAGGGTTCTGATAAAGTGGTCACTTTTCTTTTTAGTTGATGCCTTAATACATTTAAAATTCTCAAAGGCTTTCGATTTGTTTTTCAAGAAGTAAACTCATATTTTTCTGTTGTAATCATCTATGAATTTCATGAAATAAGTGTTTCCACCTAAGGTGGGGGTTTTTGTGGGTCCACACAAATCTGAGTGCACTAACTCAAGTGGTACTTTTTCTCTCCTAGAATACCCTAATTGAAAGGGTTGCCTATGCTGTTTTCCTAAAATGCATGTTTCACATTTTCCATCGAGTTCTACAATGGATGGTAACCCTCTAACCATTCCTTTCCTGAATAATAAACTCAAACTAAAAAATATTAAATGCCCATACCTTAAATGCCAAAGTTTGGATGGGTCTTTGATGACTACATTCTAAAAGCATACTGTTGTTCTACCACTGATTGTTTTCCTTTTGTTGTGAGTGTCTAAGATACTATATGCATCCTAAGAGGAAACATTTTGTTTCTTGTCATCTGCACTACTGCAATCACTTTCTTGCTACCTCATTTGTCAAATATCATACATTCACTATTCTCCATCAAGATTTTATAACCATTTTGGACCATTTTTCTAATGCTCAATAGGTTATGCTTTTATGCTAGGGGCATAATAGACATCTTGGATTTTCCTCTTTTCACCATTCTTGGTTTGGATATTGACTATACCTCTTCCCATGACAGGAACTTTCTCATTGTTTCCCATTTTGATTTTTGTTTTTATGCTACTATCTATGGAGGCAAAAAAAAAATTATTACCACTCATGTGGTTATTGCATCCACTATCTAAGTACCATACTTCATCACTGTTGCACTCAGCAAGGTTGTAAACAATACACATTTTATTGTTTTTCATTTTCAGCCTTCTCCCCATTTGCTACATTAGCATCTTGACTCCCATGGTCACAATGTTTCTTCCTAAACTCACTAGCATAATGACCATACTTATGATAGTAATAGCATTGAATATTGCTTTTGTCATACCTCTGATTAGAATTTTTGTTCTTCTTCTTGTCTTGGTAGGCTACCTGTGAGTTGTTTGGCTCCTCTTGGCTATTTGAATCTCCTCTTCCATAATTGTTTCTTCCTCTACCTCTTTGACCTTTATCTCTAAACATGTTTCTTCCTCTCCCTTGACCTCTTGCATTGATCTGAGCCTTGAAGGATTTCTCTTGGGAAGGAGCAGATATGTTTAATCACTACTCATCGATTTGTAGTGAACCCATCAACTCATCTAGAATAATTTTGGACAAGTCCTTGGCCTCTTCAATGGAAATGATTATAGGATCAAACCTAGAGGGAAAATTTCTTAGGATTTTCTCAATAAACATTTGTTCTTCCATTGTTTCTCCATTAATTCTTAGCTGATTAATCAAGGTAGAAACCTTGATGTAAAAATTTGAAATTGACTCACCATCCTTCATTTGTGGTGTCTCAAAATCTCTCCTTAGTAGTTGAAACTTTACCGATCTCACTTTATCAGTCTCTTTATAACTATTTTTTAGTATTTCCCCTGCTTATTTTGAATACTTTTTTGTTGCAATACCTGGGAAAATAGACTCTATCAAGGTTGCCTCAATCAAACTGGGGGCTTTTGTATCTTTCATACGAGTTTCCTTCAACTGATTTTTTTTAGCATTTGAGAGGGTTGCATAAGTTGTTGGGTCTATAATATCAGTGAACCCATTGATGACCAACTCCCTTAAGTCATTTGCAACCAATATTTTCTTCATCTTCTTAGCCCAAATGTCATAGTTCTTCCCATCAAAATTTGGTGGTTGCTACCAACCTTTGTTGTCACCACCTACCATTCTTCTCATATTTGAGAAGACTGATTAGTGTCTAGATAACCTAAGGCTTTTCCAAACACACCCACGAATAACAAACTACACAAAAAAATAGGGCTCTGATACCATTTGTTGGTAGGGTGCAACACAAAGTCATTGTTGCTACTATGACAGAATGAGCAGAACAAACAAAGCAAAAACACAGAGACAGCAAAATGTATGACACACAGAAACATATTTATATATATTCCTTTTTATGTTTTCCAAAATCACAAAACCATAGATTACTTGCTCTGTTTTACACTAAAAAAAATAAAACACACATAGTTTGAACTGTTGTTCAATACTTGGTGCTATTCATGCACTCAATCTGGAGCTGACTACTATTCTATAGCTTCATGTTGTTCATTCACTTGTATCTACTAAATATTCCTTTCTATTCACTGTTGTTGTCTCCTTGTTCTCAGTTGAACATTATTTTGCTACTGCACGGTCTTCTTTCAATCCTAAAAATTGACTCACAAAAAACTCATGGTGACATTCCTTTTGTTTGTCTTGTTTGAAAGCTCATGAAATTGAACGCTTAATTTCAAATTCAAACTTACCTACCATATTTATTGCTCACAGGTCAAGCAGTTAAAAGGGGGGGAATTTGAGGAGTTTCCCAAATCCGAGGCAAGGGAGAAGATCCTCTGACTGAGGATTAATAAATTCAAACAGAATTTACGAATATAGCTGAAATAAAACATTCTACCATGGTGACGAATGTAAAAAGAATACAAAAGGTATATCTAACGGGGTTGTTCTCGTAGAGGGATTGGCAATCATTTTTGTCTTAATAATCATGTTCATAATGACTCCATGTAAAGAGAACTAAAATGAATAATTACGGATGACAAAGAGTTTTGTCATAGATCCTAGGAAAGCATATATTTTTTCACGAAGCACCCATCATATGGTGCTAGAGTGGATTCTATTTTTTTGGGCCTTTATCTATAATTTGGATATATTTTAAATGCTCTCAAAATGCCAATCTCTTACATGTTTATTGTTGCCTCCTCCATTCATATTCCATTTGAGGTAAAGTTCATATAGTTGAAGAATTTAACTATTGTGGCGATAATGCTGGAAACTTGTTAATATTGGAAGGAAGATCGTGACAATGTTGATGAAATACTACCATGAAGAAATTTGCATCTACCATTGATTGGATGTTCTCATTTTCCTTTGGACCCTCAGGCTTACATTTACAAAATTATCATTGATTTTGGAAGTTTAAAAGACTGTTGGAAATGTCACAACCACCTCGTGGTCATGAAATTAGTCATTTTTTTATGTAAAATTGCAACTTCTTTATCATGGGATTTCAACTATTGCATTTGATTTATGCTTCATTTTTTGAGAAACTTCATGTCACCCCTAATTCTTCACAATAATTTCTAGTGCACTTTAAAGGTCATCGTGGATTTATGGAAATTATTCACTATTCCTTTTTATGTATTTCTAAATCTCCACATCATCATACACAGATGAATCACAGGGGAAATATTCAACAGGTATGTGAATCAAACCATATCCATATTCACATTGTGTATCAAATGTGGGCATGTTTTGTACTTCTAAATATTTTCCCATGTCTTGAAATACAATGAAACTTGCATACTATTATACAATCTCTATGCAAACCCTAAAGTATTTGCAGCTTCATGGTTTCTACCATAATTCGTTCTTAATATCATTTTGTTTGTGAAGAATCATTCAGGCGATCTCGATCTTTATATTAAAGTTGAAGTGAATAATGGAAGTTACTGTGAGGATTATGGGTGGCGTTCACTTAAAGGTTTGTTTAGAGGATTCCCAGATGATGTTAGAGGAAATTATAAGTCGCTGATGCATGCACTTTATGGGGAGTAATAAAATTTATCTACCAAGAATATATACATAAATCTAATATTAGAATTGTTCATGATTAGACAGAGGATCGATGGGCCTGAAGGTATCAACTATATTTGTAGATTATCAAACGTGAAATGGTCACCCATCTCCAAAGAGGTAAAGCTTGAATGAATAGAAAACTTCATTAAAGATATGTGGATAAGGCGTAGTCATTGATTCGAGGTTTAAAATATGGATAATAAAGAATTATCTAAATCTTGAAAATATCTTGTCAAGATTTATTTTTGGGCTGCGTATTATCTCTTCAAATGGTTTTAATGAAATATTTGGTGCAATTCCAAAGTCTTATATGGATAATTGATTAAAATAAACTCATTTTGTATGACTCTTGGTCCATTTGCATTTTTTAGAGTATTAATGTCTTTGCAAAGTCAAGTTTCTCATGAACACATTCTTGCAATATTCTTATTTGGGAATCATGTTGAACTTTGAAGGCTCAATCCACTTGTGCATTTTAATAATAAAATCTTGTAAATATGGAGGAATGACATTGGTGTTGGTAAAATTAAAATTACAAATGCAATGGAGACAAATTTGAAAAGGGTAGATGATTAAAATTGTTTTTCATCGTGTTACTTTCCTTACATTTGAGTTAAAGTCGATTAACAATTGGTGAGTAAATTTCTTGTTGCAAAAGGCTAAATTTGCTATAAAATGTTAAACTATAGATCTTGGGAAATTGAATTTATAAATGGGATATGGTTTATGATGTCTTGATCATCCCTTTAGCTAAGTGACTCATGTTTTGCTATGCAAATTAGTTTTTGTAGTAAGAAATCTTTAGACCATATTTGGATCTTCATTTAAGGTACCCACACAATGAAATCTTCACCAATGATGATTAAGTTTGTTAAGCCTAAATAGTCTAAATGGATGCTTATTATGGCAGGTATGAAGAGTTATTCTATCAAGGGGTTGTTTTATGCCAAGGGTAGCTTTATTGGAAAAAATTTATAAGAACTTGTGAAGGATATCTCATGTTTACTAGGGATCCCAATGAGACAAAATATTTTGATAGAGATATTTTTAATATGAATTTGTGCCAAGTATTATAACTTGTTGTCCTATGGAATGCTTTATATTCCCAAGGTTCCATGAGATAATTCAAAGGGTTTGTAACTAAAATTGGATAATAATTTAATGATGTAACCCAAGAATTTAATGTCATCTTACATATGAAATTGTGTTAAATTGTAATTCTAGTTGTGTAGGGTGTTTTGAAGGGTCAATTAGGAGAGTAATTTTGATTTTCTAGTGAAGACAACTGTCAAGATTAGGATTGGTAATAGAATTTAGTTGGATATGAATGAGGAATATGTTGTATATTTAATGCTCTCCAAATATTTAATGCAAATATAATCTTGGTCCTTGATGTTGAGATAATCTCCATCATTGATTTTGTCTTAGTTTTTGTTGTCCTTGCCTATAAAAGGGAATTTCTCTCTCATTGTAAAGGTTGTTGAACAAGAATTTTTGTAACCAATATTTTGAAATAAATACAACTAAAGCATTGAATTTTGGTGTTCTACTTGTTATTTCTTATGTATGGATGATTCCTTTCTTCAATGTTAGATAGATTTTAGTTACGATAATGGTACAGTGTGAAGATATTTGATAGATCTTTAGTTCATACCATTTGTAATTTATTGATTGTAAGCTGCTTTGTATGGTCAGTTTGAGCCTCATTTTGATATTAGTTCAATTATTAATATTTATTTGAAACATGCCAAAATTGGGTTTTGCATAAATGTTCATAATCTAAAATTCTAAGTTCATTTCCTTTGAAGATTGTGTTGTTCTTGCAACATTGTGAGCTAGTCTTTGATTAAGTGGAATATGTTTTGTGAGGGATTAGTTTATTTGTAGCACTGAGTCATTTTTTCCATTGTCCTTAGGTTTTCTTAACCTAGTCCCTTCTCACCCTATATTTTGCATTTTAGTTTAAGATTGAGTTATTTCAGGAAGAGAAGCATCATTCAAATTGCCATATTAGATGTTGAATATTATTTTCAAATATCGAATCTAGAAACTTAGTTAGGGTTTTCATAAAAACTTTAGATCTTCCAAACCCTTAATGTTCAATTACAACTAAGAAATTTTAAGGCCCCTTGTAAGCAAAAAAATATTGAACCACTGAGTTATTTTCTCCAAAGTCAAGACATGACCGTCGAAGCCTTAGGGTTATCTTTCTAAAGTTTCAAAGGTTAGATTTATTTTCAAGAGAGAGAGGATACTTTGTGTTTTATTTGTATTGTGATATGCAAAAACACTCATCAACAAGTCCCCCACCTGACCAGGGACCATGGCCTAAGGGGCTAATCCCCTACCAATCAAGGGACCAACAAGGTTGTCAACGACAACTGATAGGCCTGCTATTGATAGTGCCCTTTTGATAACCGCCATAGGTGTGGCATGGGTAAGTACAGGGTCTACAGACCTCGCTCGCCCCCAAAATTTAATTTTTGTATTTAAAATTAAAAAATTATTTAATTTTTTATTTGTATTATATTAATTTTACAAATTTGGCGATCATATGGCCAAGCAAGGTTATAGGGCAAAAAGTTGTATTTTTCACAATGGCCAAAATAGGGAAAATTTTATATGAATTTTCGTTTCTCGACCATCCTACATCCAATGTTGAGGTTTTTTTTGTCTCAAAAGGTCATATATAAAACTCCCTCTATAAGCCCTCAGATGAAGGCACAATCCAATAAACCCTTTTGACCCAAATTTCTCAACCCCTATATTTACAATAAACCCAACAAATTTATAAACCCTAAAATCCCAAATTTGCAAATCAACACTTACACATGTGTTCCATACCTTGTAATGACTCGAGTCTTTCTTGCATTACCATGGATTCAACTTTACACTAAATCTACTCAAACAAGGGTTATAAAAAATTCTAGGAGCTCACCTCTCCCACAACCATGAAAGCTTTGATACCACTTGTTAGGAAATAATGCATCAATTCCCAGTTCATTTAATCCATTTCCTACATAGCCCCATGAGATAAAATAATGCATACAAGATCATATAATAACCATAATACATAGATAAAATAGACATGCCACAATATAACACAAGATGTACCTTGGGAAAACCTTCAAGAGAGAAAAAAAAACTAGCTTCCAAAAGCATCCATACTCCATCTATTATTGAGAAAATAAAAAAATGCATGTACCTAAAAAGTTATAATGAATACTTATGAAACATAAAGCCTCTCTAATGCATCCTCTTTGTGTCTGAGCATGAATCCACACATCTCATTCCATGCTTCATATATTCACTCCTAAGAAAGACTCAATAATGACATCCCACTTACCTGTCCAACCTTAGCCACTAAATATGTGTTTATTTTTATAGACATAATCTCACACAAATACAACCAAGTGGTTAGATAAAACTATGTGCCATAAAACCATTGAAATCTTATTTAATATTGGGTTCTAAGTTTTCACATTATTAAATACTTTCCCCAAATATTAAATCCTTATCCTATGTCACCCATCTATTATTCAGTATATAAAAAATGCATCCACTTATAGAGTTACAATAAATATTTTTGAAATGTCAAGCCTCTTCAATGCATTCTCCATGTGTCTAATCATGAATCCACACATCCCATATCATGCTTCACATATGCACTCCTCATAAAAACTCGATAATTACAGTCCACACCCAACCAACCTTAACCACTAAACCTATGTTTTATTTTATAGACACAAGTTCACACAAATACAACCAAGTGGTAAGATAAAACCATGTGCTACAAAACTATTTCAACCCCGCATTTAATATTTGATACTAATTTTTCACATTGTTAAATACTTCCCCAAATATTAAATCATTATCCTATGTCTCTCACATATTAATAATAACCACAAGCAGATTTTCTAGAACACTGAGAACATCAGTGTACACCATCTTCTAGATCTGCATGATCTAAAACAAAACACCAAAAGACTGTGGAGCAAAAATGTTTCTCCCAGTCCACAAACAAATATTTTTGTCAAACTGGTTCACACACCAATGAACATATCTTCCACTCTCCATTGATCCAGAAGCTAAAACTTAGGATATACTATCTATTAAAGCTCATGAACAATACCACAGATCCACATAGGCATAGGATCAACATAGAAGAAATGCAGAGCACATTACCAAAGCACACTCAGAACACGCACGCTACACAATCTTCATTATTTCTTAATTTTCTCAAAAGCAATTGGAAAAAACACAACTACAACTTCATAAATATAGCTCCATGTAATCTAAAAACTTCTACATTATCTCAACTATACAAGTACCACTTGTAATCACTCTAAACTATGTTCACATCAATGACAACACCACCAAACACATCCATACTTGCAATAGAGACTAGCCATTACGTCCCCCCAAAATTCACTTGTCAACCTAATGAAACCAAAGCTAATGCATTTTCCACCGGTAAGTTTGAGACACCTCTTTCTCAACATTTCCCACTTGACAAAAAACTTACTGGCTCCCAATCAATGTTTGAAGTCACTGAATATTCTAGGCCCCAAGGCCCATCGAAAAGGTGCACCATTTGAACTTACTTGTGCTCACAGGCTTCATCAATGCATCAACAACATTCTCTAGAGTATCAACTTCTTTTAGACTAACCTTTCCATCCTCCACCATATCACAAACAAAGTGGTACTACACATCAATATGTTTCATCCTGGAATGGAAGGTTGGATTTTTTCCAAACAAATGGCACTCTAACTATCATAACAAATAACAATTTGCCTTGCATCAAAACCAACATAAAAACACAATTTTCTAAGCCAAATCGCTTCCTTGTAGGCATGAGTTTCTTCCATGTACTAAGCCTCAATAGTGGATAAAGCAACTACATCTTGTTGCTTGCTCATCTAGCTAACTACACCACCAAACAATGTGAATACATATCCACTAGTGGATCTTCTATTGTCAATGTCCCCAACACAAATCAAAATCCACATATCCACAAATGCTAACTGAACTCTGAGATCCAGTAGAGTAACCATGATAACATAAGGTGTACTCAAAAGTACCCTTCAAATACCTGAAAACTCTCTTCACATCATCCCAATGCGGCCTTCCTGGATTACCCATAAATCGACTAAGCACTCCCACTTCTTGGGCAATATCTAGACTGGTACAAACCATTGCATACATTAAACTACCAACTACACTTGCATAAGGCACCCTGGTCATGTCCTCCATCTTAGTAGGATATTTTGGATAATCTTCAATAGAAAGTTTCATTCCCTACAACACTGGAACAACTGACTACTTGTAATATGTCATATTGAGTCTCTCTAGAAAAGAGTTCACGTACTTTCTCTGGCTAAGACAAATCTTTCTATTCGCTTTATCCCTTCTAATTTCCATCCCCAGAGTATACCTAACTAAACCAAGATCTTTCATCTCAAACTGTGTTGACAATTGATACTTTAATTCAAAAATAATCCCCTTACTATTCCCAATGAACAACATATCATCCACATATAGGGAAATAATAAGAAGATGGCTAGTTTGATATTTAAATTAAACACAATGATAAAACTTTGATCTCACAAACCCCGAAGAAAACACATAGGTATCAAACTTTTGGTACCACATTCTAGGCAACTGCTTCAAACCATACAGAGATTTCTTTAATTTGCAAACCAGGTTTTCCTTACCTTTTTCAATGAAGTGCTCTAGCTGGGACATGTAAATATCTTCCTTCAAATCACCATGAACAAAAATTGTCTTCACATCAATCTTCTCAATTTCTAAGTCATATGCAGTTGCAAGTGACAACAAAAATCTGATAGACATCAGCTTAGCTACAAGAGAAAATATTTCTCCATAATCAATCCACTCCACCTAGCAATATCCTTTTGCAACCAACCTTGATTTATGCTTCTCAACACTGTCATTAAGACCTATCATTTTCTTGAACACCCATTTACATCCAACAGGATTTCAACCTTCAAGCAAAGGTACCAGATCCCACATTTCATTCTTCTTCAAAGATTTCATTTCGTCATTCATGGCTTCCAACCAGGAATTTGAATCAGACATAAGCATAGCCTCTCTAACAGTCCTAGGCTCATCAGTCTTAGAAATCAAAGCATAGGAACAACTGGAATCCAACATACAATAACCAAACCTTTCAGGTTATCGCTTCACACATGTAGACCTCCTCAAAAGATGAGGTTGAGGTTCTTCTTCTTGATCAGAATTTTAAGAGCTACTTGATCTCTCCTCAATAATAGGTCCATCAGGAGTTTGTATTTCATCCTTATCTAGAGTAAGAGGAATTTAAACTACCTCCATCTTTTTTTCTTCTTTCACCTTTGGCTACAAATCAACTATAGAAGGTTTCAACTCACGAAAGATCACACTTCTACTATAGAGCACCTTCTTTATAATTGGGTTCCAAAGCATGTACCCTTTCACATCAATTCCATAATCGATGAAGATACACTTCACTACCTTGTTCTCTAATTTAGATCTCTTTTCACTAGGCACATAAGCATATTCCTCACAACCAAAGATTCTAACATGTCTCAACAAGGGATTCTTACTAGACCAAGCCTCCATAGGTGTCTTATCAATGAGTGTTGAAGTAGGAGATCTATTAATTAGATAACATGCAGTGGCTACAGTCTTAGCCCAGAAATTTTGTTCAAGACCAGCACCACTCAACATACTTCTCGCCCTTTCCATCAACATTTTATTCATCCTTTCTACAACTCCATTTTGCTGTGGAGTGTAAGGAGTTGTTTTATGTATTTTAATTTCATGGTCCTTGCAAAACTTATTGAAATTTTTTGAACAAAACTTACCACCATTATCCATCCTCAAACACTTAATATTTCTACCAGTCTGATTTTCAACCAAGGTTTTAAATTCCTTAAACCAACAAAAAACTTCAATTTTACTTCTAAGAAAATAAACAAATGTCCTTGAATAATCATCTATAAATGAACCAAAATATATAGATTTTGAAAGCGAAGGAACATTAACTAGACCAAACACATTAGCATGAACATAATCCAAAATACTAGAAGATTTATGAGGACTAGAATAAAATGAAATACGGTGTTGCTTTCCATATATGCAATGTTCACAAAAATTGAACTCAAGATTACAATCATCAATCCCTTCAACCGAGCTTTTATTTTTCAAGGCTTTTAAGCCTTTTTCACCAATTTGGTCGAGCCTTTGATGCCACAACATTGTTTTCTCTTCTAGGAGCTTCATCTCCAATGAGCTTTTTCCCTCAAGAACAACACCTCCTTTCTCTACATGATTAGATTTACTTAGCTTTGCAGAAGCACTATTATAATTTACTGTACATGCATCTAGCTTATACAAAGCACCAATTCATGCACCCTTAGCCAACACCATAGAGCCTCTAGTCATTCCACAAACACCATTCGATAAAGAGACTTGCACACCAACTTCATTAAGCTTACTTATAGAAAGTAAATTTTGAGTCAGACCTACTATATGCATCACATCATCGATTCTCTTCACTCTTCCATCAAGAAATTGAATTTTGGCTCTTCCATGGTCAATAATCTCCACGTGAGAATCATCACCCAAATACACCATGTTCCACCAACATACTTTTCGTACTTTAAGAACCAACCTCTATGAGAGGTCATGTGAAAGGATGCACCTGGGTCAATCAACCAAACATCTTCTGATGCCTGAATTGCCAAGGATGTTATGAAGGTATCTACAACGCTCTAAGAAGATTCATTTTTTAGAAGAACTATTTTTCTTTTTCTTCTTCTTCTCCTCTTTACAATCTTTCTGGATGTGTCTTGTCTACCCACGGTTCTAGCATTTCACCTTGGAATTTTTACCAGGAGACTTTGATCTCCCCTCTGACTTGGATTTAGACTTCTTGTCTTTCTTCTTACCTTTATCCTTTGATCTACCTCAAACAACAAGAGCTTCCTTGGCCATCTTAGAATATTTCCTCTGCATTTCTTTTGACAATAGCAAAGCAACCACATCTTCCATCTTGAAATTGGTTTTTGTACTCCCAATAACCATTACCAAGTGATCTCATGTGTCAGGAAAAGAACATAAAAGGAGCATACAATGATCCACCTCATCTATCTTCACACCAATAGACCCCAACTAAGCAACAATCATGTTAAACACATTCAGATGATATACAATGGATGCTCCTTCCTCCATCTTCAAAGAATATAGTTTCTTCCTCATAAATAACTTATTTACCAAATATTTTCCTTGATAAATGTCACTAATCTTATTCCACAAAAGTTTCATTGTCTTCTCTTCATGGACGTTCAAGAGAACTAAATCAGCAAAGCATAGTTTGATCAGACCCTTAGCTTCTTGTTCCATTACATCCTAGTCATTCTATGAGGTTGTTGATGGTTTTTTAGAGGACACTACATCCCATAACTCTCAGTCTACAAGCAAGTTTTCCATTTTGAGTTTCCACAACTCAAAATTACCACCGTTTAATTTCTCAATCTCTATTCTTTCGGATGTGCCCACCATCTTAAATTTGCAATAATATTATAACCAAATTTCTCTACAAAACTCTCATTGAAACCAGATCAGCACAAAAAAACCTTTCTAACCTACAAGGATAACAAATATATCCAAGCTCTAATACCAATTGAAAGGAAAGTAAAGTGTGGAAATGCCTTCCAAATACTAATATTCAGGAGAGATACAAAAAAATCTTTCAAAACTTGCAATTACAGAACATAATGATGTACATACATGAATAACAGAATAAAGAATAAAGAATAAATACCATATTTTACATGGGAAAATCCTTACAAGAAAAAACCCACACACCAAAGGAGAGATCTCTTGTATTATAGTAAAATGAATATTACATACAAGTTCAAATCTATTCTCTTTCAAGTGTTTTCCCATAATTAAATTGAAAACATTTTGTTACATTCACTTTGATCTTCACTCATGGTTCCAATGTCTTGCGGCATTCAATACATACTTCAAAAATGTTACCAAAAAAACTATCATTCCAACTTCCATACCAACCGAGCGGTCACAAACAAACTTAATTGTCTTTACCTTCTACTATCGTTGAAGTCCTATTGGAATGTCGAAGGTACTTACATTTTTGTCCTATTGACAATGATATGTCTCTTTGATACAAGCACACCAACTTTATGAACATCATATCGAATTGTCGAAGGTACCATCATCAATTCCCCACTAATATCATATTGTCTCCTCAGTACAGCTCCATTGGAATATTGAAGGGACCATATTTTAGGTCTCGCTAATATCCTCTTGTCTCCTTGAAAATTCCCTTCATGTCCTTCATCAGAATGTCAAAGGGACTGGAAAATAGCTCCCTCCGACATTGACATGTCCCTTCAATGTCCCTTTTTTCAGTCCATCAGAATGTCGAAGGGACCACAAAATAGCTCCCTCTGACATTGTAATGTCTCTTTGACGAAGCGTTTATTAGGATGTTGAAAAGACTAGCCATTACGTCCCGCTGAAATTCACCTGTCAACCCAATGAACCCAAAGTTGATGCCTTTTACACCAGTAAGTTTGAGACACCTCTTTCTCAATAGCTATTGTGATATTTTTTGTTGCCCTCTCACTCACAATGCTCTCTACTCTCCTATTTCAAGAACTTTTTGTAATAATTTTTACCTATTTTTAATATAATTGATTTAGGTGTTTTGAACCTTTTATTTTCAAAACAACATTGTATAAATGACTATTGGTTGATCATAATAATAAATTATACCACCAATTTTTCCAAATTTAACTCAAGTGGTTTTGTAAGATGTTTGGTTGAAAAAATTAATTATAAACCTTTCCCTTTTCTATATATGCTTTGTTTGTTTTTTTTCACTTTGAAAGTGGGTTAAAACTTTCTTTCATATTTCAATTTGGGATAATAATTAACAAGTTTATTTTAAACCCCAATCACACTTAGGTATGCTCTCCTCTCACACCTTAGGGTGATCTTGAGGATCAAAAATAAGTGTCGTCTTGTTTTGTTTTTAGGGTCCCGACTAATTCGGGATTTCATCACCCCATAGGATGACCTCAACTCTAGTGTTCTAACAGATTATAAATAGCATGGGGTGAATCGAAAGACACACCTCTTGTGTTGGAAAAATGTGTCTCAACCTTGCAATTGCAATAGGTTTACTGTTAGTAAGTAAGTGTGGGGGGTGTAGGGGGTAAAGCCATATTTTATGTATATTTTATTATTGTAAATCTAGACCATTCATAATTAGGTTTTAGATTTGACGGTAGATATTTTGTTGTCTTGTCTTTCCCTAGAAGGAAACCCTTTTTTACAAGGGAATTATATTATGGCTATACAATATGATTTATTTTGAGAGTCTAGTAGTGATCGCGTTGCCTCTGGATCTTTGGTTGGTGATACTCTATGAGAAGCTTGATCTACAAGTAAATTTTAATCTTTGTGATTTTTGAATAATATATTGGGTAGCTTTTAGAGTGTGGGGTTTTCTCTCGAAAGTGTTTTCCCCATGTAAATAATTGTGTTGTGGTATACATAATACTTATGTTTTTTTTTGTTTAAATTTTTGTAACTATTTTAAAGATCTATAAAAAAATTCATTACCCTCCTCTCAAGGTTAGTATTGGAATTTTTTTTGCTACCTTAACTTTATTACATGTTGGAAGTTGTGATTTTATATTCGAGATAAGCCCCAAAGAACTTTATACCTTGGGTAAGTGAAGGAGAAGGGTGGGTTACCCTCTTCTCCTAGCTGTTTGACTTTATTTGACTTTCAAATTCATAGATTAGGCCTCACGAACCCTTGTGGTATTTAGAAGATACCCCTAGATAAGCCTTGTATAACCTAGTTTAAGACCTTTCATTTTTTTCTTAATTATGGTGCAAGGTACATTATCATGCCTAAAGATACTCACCATGTACCTTCTTGTGTTGAGATAATAGCTATTCCTTTTTCAAGCCTTGTCCTTTCATGGTAAGGGGTGTAGAGGTGGTGGATGACCTTTGCATACCCTAGCTATCCACTCACTTGAAGTTATTTTATTGTGTGGGTCCACATTAAGTTAAAACACCCTTTATTGAATAAATATAGGCTTGGTATTGTGTCTTCTTGTTTGAGTATTGTATATACCAAAGTGCTTGTTTTTCAAAACCTTTACTACCAAGTTGATTCAAGTCAATTTTGAAATACATTTGTTTTTTTTTTAATATTTTCCAAATTGGTATCCTTTTGAAATTTAAAATATTGAAGCCAAACTTAAGATAACCATTTACTTCCAAATCAATCCAATTATCCAATCATAACACCAACAATTTCACTCATTATCCACTTAATCATAACCCTAGTCATCCTTGAAGTCATATCCAACATCTTTGAGAATGTTACGATATCCTTAAAATCATCCAATCATTATCACCTTTTGTCTACCATCCTTATAATCCAAATTTTATCATAATCGAAATCGAATCCTTGGTCACAATTGAAAGTTAGCATCTTTGGATCCTTTAATCAAAATCATCATCTTAGTCCAACCTTTGGTACCTTTAATAATCCTAAGGCCCATTTTTTAATCCTTGGAAACTTTACACCAATTTGTAGATTCCAAAAATTAAAGTCATAATCCAAACAATCTTAGGATCTTAGTGTGTAACTTACACTTTAAACCAATTTTAGTCAATCCACTCTAATTTAAATCCAAGCCATCCATTTCATCATCTAAGGTTATCTAATTTATTATGATTTGACTCCCTTTTTATTATTCATCATAAACCCAACAATTCCATCAAGTTCATCCATATCCATCATCTCCCACATCAAGTTTGAAAACAAGAGAAATGCCCTCTAGCACAAGATGAAACACTAGACATGATAACATGGAAGAAAATCCGTTTAATAATAATCCTCTCATAGAAAGGTTTCCTTTCTTAGGAGATACTTCCCAAGATATATATGATGATAGTGATATTGGTGAGGATATTCGTCACCAACTTGAGTATACTATCGATCCCAATAAAATCCTAGATTCCAAACAAGGATGAGATCTTATGGAGAAATATATTTTAAAGATAAATAAATATGTCATCCTTAGACAAGTCATAGAGTCAGGGGCACAACTACCTCCTAGTTATGACCTCTCCAATATTGATTGCATAGTTCATCTTGATCCTACCCATGAATTCATCCATCCCACACACGACCATATTGATCCTCATGAGGACCCTATCACTCCTACTTAAGGGAAACAACCCGTATCCATTAGAGGTAATCCCTTATAGCAAGTGTCAATACCACCTAAAGTATCCACTTCCATTCCTAATGAGGTTCAAAATCACACATCCACTAGTCATACCACATCCACAATAAACATCCCACTTAGAACACAAACAATAACTACTCATATACACCCCATCTGCATCTCCATTACTAATCCAAAACACTCCACTATCACCACTTCCACCATGAACATACCAAGATCACTTAACGTCAACATTAATTCCAAGATTCATTTCAACCAACATCAAAATCTCATCTCACCTAAGGTCTATAACACAACATCATCCATACACCTCTCCACCACCACCTAATTCATCCTTTGATCACAAATGGTAAACCATGAAGGATTCTCTTAAGGGAATTCAAGGAGGGCCTTATAATAAATCTTATGCCTTTGATTAATTGTGCCCTTATCCTTTCAATAGGTCAACATCACAAATACCCTTCACTCCATATTTTTAAATTCTTAAATATGACAAGAACAAGGGGAGGGGAGATCCTAGGGAACATGACAAAAAATTCTTCAAGGCTAGTCAAGAAGTAGCACATGAAGACACATACTATGTCTATTACCTCTTAGCTTACATGGTCAAGCACTTGAGTGGCTCTTGCAGCTACCTAAGGGTTCTATCACATCCTTTGGATACTTAATCAAAACAATTGTTGAACAATTCTCCTATAACATAGAACATGAGATTACCATGATAGACTTGTGTAAAACTCAATAGAAATCAGGAGAAATATTTGCATTGTTCCTTCAACATTGGAGAGCTTTAGCTAGTAGGTTCTCATGGAAAATACTGAAAAAAATTATGTCACATCTTTGTTACCAATCTTAATCTATATTTGGCATTCTACCTTTAAGTCCAATGTATCTCTTCTTTTGATGAAATCATTGAAATGGGTATTCAAATTGAAAAATACCTAATTGCTAAAGGGGTTATCAAAATTTATTTCAAGGATCATAATGATAAATCTAAATTTTCCAATGATAAACCCAAGTTCTTTATCAAATACAAGAATATAGTTGGAGATAGGGTTATTGATCCAAAACATGTCCAAAATGTCCAACAAACATCATCTATTGTCATTCCATCTGCAACCCCTAAACCACAATGAAAAATAAGACAATTTACACCTTTAGGGGAATCCATTGAGTCAACTCTCCATCAAATTTTCATAGCTAACAAGGTGGTCTTTCCACTCACAAAACCTTTTGATAATAACCAAATCCTTCATGGTATAAAGAAGATGAATATTTTGATTATCATCATATCAAAGGTCATGCCACAGGAAAGTGTATGCAACTAAATCAGTATATCCAAGACCTTGTAGATGAAGGTGAGATTGAATGAGGGACCATAAAATACCTCACCTAACCAATACTTGGTTATATACCAAAATCATTTCCCTAAGCATAGTCAATAGTGCATCCAAGGTCAATAATCACATACAAACACCATCAGTTATCACAAGACCCCTTATAACTATGAGTCCAATATTGCTCATATTAAGAATTCTAACGAATGAATCTATACCATAAAATTAAAATCACTCAATTGTGTTGTTACCACTTGACATGTAAAATAATCCTCCCTAGTCTTGCTCCATCTGCTTTGAACAACCATAAGCAATATGACCTTGATCATCTTGAGTAAACACCAACCCAAATTTTCATTCTTGATATTCTTTGCACATCACTTACTCATAGAGACATCTTAAATTGTATCTCATAAGAATCAAAAGTCCCTAATGATATCCACCCTTCATATTTTTAGGCCCTTGTTGGTTTCCTTTCCACTTACTATCACCTAAATTTCACTCTTATCAATCTTCCTCCACTTTATCCATCTCATAATCACCCACTCCATATAGAAGCTCTTATTACCAAACACAAGATAAATCGTGTGTTTATAGATAATGGGTCAAGCCTAAATATTTGTACTCTTTGACTGGTTCAATATTTGGGTTATTCAATATAATCCTTGGGATCCCATACTATTACCATCAAAGCATATAACAATGTAGAGAGAGAAATATAGTTGGTACTATTTACCTTCCCATTAAATTAGGACCCTCATTGCAACATACCCTATATCATTTCTTAGACCTAGATCTTCCATTTAACATCTTTCTTGGTCGACCATGGCTCCATACAATGCAAGCCATACCCTCCACCTACCATCAATATCTTAAGTTCCCATACAATGGTGTGAAAATTACTATTCCTAGTGATCTCCAACCCTATCAATTTTGCCAAATTTTGGAAGTGAAATATGACAATCATTGTCATTCTTCTTGTTGGTGTTTTTTCTAGTTGAACCTTGAAATCCTCTAAAGTATGGCCAATCCTTATGCCTAAGAACTTCAAGATTAGTGGCCAATGAGCAGGAGTTGGATTCTACACTTTTCTCCCCTACACTTCGAGCTCTGCAAGACCCGGGAGGGTAATCCCACATAATGTACTTATTAATTTATGCAGCCAAATGACCATGTACATTGCAAATAACAAATGAATTCTCATGTAATTGCTCAATAAATGAAATATTTCAAGGGGATAGCTACTCCTTTACAACACTCAATATTTAAAGCATGAGAATATGGAAGTACATTGCACTTCCAGAAATAAAACCTCAACTAAAATAGAAATTTGACAATTTTTCTTTGATTGGGGGTGATCTTAGAACTTATAATTGCAAATAAAAATTCAAGGCCAATGCCTTATCTCAGGGGGTGGAGCCAAACTTATTGAAAACCATGATGCATGACAATTTTTAATTCTAACATGAAAGAGTTGTTCCAATATTGCATTACAATACTAACACTCAATATTTTGAATCCAGAACTACATATCAAATCCAAGCATGATTTGTACAATTTTTTGTTTCTATTAAGGTGGTCTAACTGATTCTTTGAATCAAATCCTTAATAAAGAATACGCACCATCAGAAATACAATGGAGACCATCTATAAAAGATCCTTGATCATTTTCATTGAAAACCTATGTAAATAATATAATGGAGAGAAGTGGGTTCAAAAAATTTCCATCCTATTTTAATTATGTTAGCACCATCATACAACATTAAAGCTTTCAAAAATTATAGACTTAACAACCTAAAACCAGACTTGAACTTAATTTTATGTCTTTGCATTACAAATTCCCTCTAGAGATCAATCACCAACCCTATATATTTGGTCATGAATTCCTTCTTATAGAAATGAAGGAGAAAAACAAGCATTGAGCCATAATGTACACATGTCACATTCCTATTTGACCGTTGCAGTTACACTTTTCATTCAAGGGAGGGAGAAAAATGTGAGACAAAACTATCTGCATTTTTTCGATGAATATTTTTTTCTCGCCTTCCAAAAAGAATCATCGTCATTGTAATAGCTCATCCATAGACCTCCTTCATCCTCATGCTTTACCCCCTTTTACTTTTAGTGATTTCTTTTAATTTTTCCACGTTGCCCTTTTTTCCTTTATCACTTCTTAGTTGGAACCATCGCTCATCGCTAATCCACCCATAACTTCTTTGAATGAATCTAGGATGCGTAAGTTCCCAACAATGAGAGGAATATTCCATCAAATATCCCTTAACTCCTCCATTTCTCATCGCTAATCCACCCCCCATAGGCTCTCCCGCTTTCCTACTAATTGTTGCTGACAACAGCATTGGATGTAGCGGGCTAGGGGGAAAAGAAAATTATAAAGTTTAGACTTTATAAAGTGTGAACAATATTTCACTTGCCCATCGCTAATAAATACGCCCCATTGAAAAATATTCTCATGATTTCTATGGCTTCAGCAATGGGAGAAAACTGGTGATAGCATAGGATTCAGCCACATGCCTAACACCACATTCCATGCAAGTAAAATAAGTCAAAAATCCTCTTGCAGAATGGTGAGAATTTTCTTCAATTTTGGTGACCTTATACCTCCTTTGCATCAGGAATCAGGATTATCTAGTCACTCATACTCCATCCTTTGGTTTGCATAAACGAGCTCACGAAACAAGCTCTAATGGTGAAGTATGAAGCTCCTCCAAACCTTGTTAGGGTGTCAATAATAGGTCTTCCTTGATACCTTTTACCACCATTCACACCACCACAAATCATCATGTAGACCTCTGAAATTCCAAAGTGCGAAAACACCAACCTTATTTGAACTTTTCAAATGTCAAAGTTAGTCCATCCTCCATACTACTTGCTTACCTTTCGGTAAGAAGTAAACCATCCCATCGACTCGTGAAACTTGAAGTGTTTTCATTATCAACATGCACCTTTTTCAAGTGTCAAGGTTAGGATTTTATCCATACCTCATACATCACTTTAGCATCCAAGCTAAGGTGCAATCCTTAACACCAAAGCTCGATGCCTGCTCTCCTCAACAACGGGTAAGAAATAAGCCTAAAGCCTAAAACCTGATTAGCCTGATAAAAAATGACTAACTCTTTCTTCATTTCTTCTTTGGAAAGCGATAAGAGATAAACTTGAATCCCAAAGCTTGGACTTCTGCAGACCTTCATAATCGACAAACTCAAGCCAATTTATCCTTTACCAAATAGAAATAGTACTTTGGTTTCTGGTTGATGCAAGATTACTCTTACACCTTTGATGCTCCTACATTAACATAGGAACTAAAATTTGCAAAATTTGAAGGTTTCGTCAATAGCTCATGTTCAGGGACACATGCCCCTTGCAGGCATGGTGGGATTCCAGATCTCTGGGGAGTAGACCAAGTGCCAAATACATTGGATGGCTCTATAATTTCTCCTTTATTCAATTTTTAAAACTTCATTTGATGGCCCCAAGCCACCAAATAAAAAGAAGAACCAATGTTTGCCTCTATCGAACACATTTTTTCTGTTGTTTGCGCTAAGCCAAGTCTAAAAACACTACCATTATATACCTAAAAACCAATATCAACACTAGAATTCTTAATCGTATCATTGTTCTTTCCAATGCCTCCAATAACTCTACCAATCTGATATTTGCAATCAGACACTAATTGAAGTATACCAACATCTAACGTGCATATATCACACCAATCAAATGAATATAACTTACAATTGGTGTAATACCTATCATCAGCAAGATCATTTTCATTGTCATACACAACCACTTTCTTACCAAATAGGACCAGAAAGTGGAAAAATCCATAGTGTACTTGAAAAGGGTCACTATGAGCTTCTCGTCATCATTCATTTTCACATCAACATGAAACCATCATAAGGATGAGGCTCAATAAAAATTTCATGCCTTACATATGGTATGCAATCCTCTTGTGTAGTAAACAAAAAATGTTCTAATATGTATCTCCTTCAATTGGATTGCATCACAAGCAAGTTTATACCCATCCAAACAACACAACTCAATCATATCATTCTATGCCCCAATTTCCTAAAAAAAAAGACTTATCAACATCCATAATACCATTGTCTACATTCAAATCATGGCATTCAGAAAAAGTATTAGCATCCCATACACAAATAATGTTTTCCAACTCAAGTTCAAAGACAAGGTTGTCTGTATTCTTGATATTATCACACAAATCTATATAAAAGGCTTCAATTGCAAGCTCATATGAATCAGAATTTACCTTTTCAATAGATTCCTCAAATTGATTGTTCAAAACGCATTCATGGTTGCAAAAAGCATCATAATCAACATTACCTCCTGCAACACCAACATGAATATCTAAAGTGAACTGCTCATAAGGAAGACTATGAGTTGTACACCTAGAAAAAAGGTCCTCATATGTGTCCATGTGTTGAACATAATCACATTATTTAGGTGAAAATTCATCATAAAGAGACTCATCAACTGTACCAACATCTGTCTTTAAATTTCCACTTTCATGTACAGCTTCACCCATGGTATTCTCATGTAAATAATCGGTAATAACTTCAAAACCAGAAAAGGGAATGGAAGAAGGTGAAAAATCCAAGGAAGGAGTCCCTTGTTCATCATTCACATCACCCACGCATGCATTCTCTACATAATCAGCTTCTTGAACTGATTCATCCAATGAATCCCTTATACACATACCCTTTTCTTTGTCCATACTACTGCAATAATCAACAAGGTTATATTCTTCACCATCAAACTAAAAAAAATCATTTGTTTCTTCATTGCAGCTTCTCACAAATGATTACTCTGACTAAAATTCATTGCACAGTTTGTCATTTTCATTCGATACACCACCATTTTCAAGAGTATTCCACAAATTTATAAACTCCTTTGTCTCATTACCATGAAGACTTCCATCAATGCTACACTCAACACGTGTAGAATTGGCATGACCAAGTGTATCATAACACTGTTGATCACATATCTCCTCTTCAAAAAGTACATTCGATTCATATCCCTCATCATGCTCTTGTCTAAGAGAACTTGGAATCCCATTGTTCTTCACAACATCACATTCATTGCATGAAGATAAAATATCATCAGTACAATTTGAACCGAGATGATCATTCAAGACATTATCAGCACTATCATAGAGTTTCATAATGTCATCATGCAATTGTGAGTGTTGAAAAATATTGACATCACCTTTATTGAAACACCTTTCACTTAAGGAAAATAATTCTATTTCCTCCTCTTTCAAGGATTCACAATCACTAGGGCTATAAATAGAATTGTAGTGTCTTTAGTCATCTGGACAAGAGTGCTCCTCATCTAGTTGCATATTTACATCTACAACACTAATGTTGTCACCATGAAGACTTGAAACTTTAGAATCATCATACTTAGTGCAATGATCCAAAAATAGATCTTCAACTTCTATTAAAATTTCAAATGAGATCAATGCACCTGACCCAAAGGATTTATCATAACACCTTTTCTCCTCGTCAATAAATGAGAAAATGCTTTCAATATCATTTGCATCATTGTAGCCTTCATCTGATACAGAAAATTGGCTGTTTATTTTTTCTTTTCAAAGAAAATAGGAGTGACTTCACATGTTTCATTCATCTCATCATGCCTTATATTATGACTATTATGGCTACAATCTTCATCTAGATATATTTTCTCTATGGGTTGTTCAAAAACAAAATCCGCACCACTACAAGATGCATTATCATTGTCTTTTGTTATACCATCTAAATGTATTTGATCAAGTCTGGAAAACATACCATCACATAGGCTAGTCAGGAAATCATTTCCACATTTCTCTATCATTTCTTCAATCACTAAAAGTCATTGATATATGCACCCAAGGTTAGGGAGCATTAAATCATCTGGCATGGTACTCAGACATGGCTCAAGTCTTTCACAAAAAACATCAATACATATTGATTCATCAGGTCTCTTTAATACTAGTATAGCAAATAAAATTTTCATGAATCTATCATGAAAATCATAGGAGGATTCACCCTGAAATCTTCTAATATCATACAATACATCAATAGGTGGCATGGATTCAACTTTACTTTCATACTGATCTTCAAATTCTTCTTGGATATGGAGATTTCTATCCTCAAATAGGCATTCATTGTCTATTTATATTCCTTCAAACTAATCAATGAAAAGTATTTTGAGCTCACACCATGAATATATGGAATGTATTGGTAAACTAGGAAACCAATATTCAATAGCATTTTCTAAACTTATCACAAAAACTTCATGATAACATCCTCTTCTTCTATTTGATAGACCTCCATCAAATCAATGAAATTATGTAAATGTTGTGATGTTGACTCTTCGAGATTTCCTTTAAACTTGGACAACTATTCATTTACTTTTCTTGAGACTGAGTGTCGATAACCTTGGATTTTACTAAAATCTAGAGGGTTATATCTTTCACTAGAGAACATCTTTCTTTGAGGACATGACTGTGTTTCAAACATGACATTAAATCTTATAGAGGTAGAACTAGAACAGCCATACATATTTGCAAATAAAAGCTTATTCCCTCTACAACTATTTAATTCTTAATATCCCTTTATCCCTTTCTTGTAGTGCTCATTTTCACTGAATAAGGGAACCATTTTTCTATAATTTCAAACATGGTTTTCATACATAAGCTTATCCTTATTGAAAACCAAAAAATACTTGGATATGTTGCAACTACTGTAAATTTTCCTTTCTGATTGGAGATCTTTGTAGATCTGAAACTTTCTTCATAATTTCATTAGGTTCTTTTGACAGAGTCACCACCTCTCTTCATAGAGGACTAAAATTCAAACAATATGAAGCTCTTTTAAAGATAAATTTCATTCTAGGTCTTCTCCAATAGTAGATCCACACATAAATTCTTTCAAATTTGTTGCAACAAAACCTCTTCCAGGTCTGAAAAAATTCAATATCTAAACCAAATGTTCAAATTCACCAAATTCTTGACTCTTTCCAAATGGAAACTCTTCTGATCTCCCCAATAGTCGCCAATTTGTTGGTGTTTTTCCTAGTTGAACCTTGAAAATATTCTAAAGGATAGCCAGTCCTTATGCTTATGAACTTCAAGATTAGTGGCCAACAAATGAGAGATGGATTCTACACTTTTCTCCCCTGGACTTTGGGCTCTGCAAGACCCAAGAGGGTAATCCCACACAATGTACCTATGAATTATTTAGCCAAATGACCATGTACATTTCAAATAACGGATGAATTCTCATGTAATTTCTCAATAAATAGAATATTTCAAGGGGTTGGCTACTCCTTTACAAAACTCAACATTTAGAGTATGACAATACGAAAGTACATTGCACTTCTAGAAATAAAACCTCAACTAAAATTGAAATTTGGAAATTTTTCTTTGATTGGGGTGATCTTAGAACTTATAATCACAAACACAAATTCAAGGCTAGTGCCTTATCTCAAGGCGTGGATTCAAACTTACTACAAACCATGATACATGACAATGTTTAATTATAACATGAAAGAGTTGCTACAATATTGCATTATATATTAACACTCAATATTCTGAATCTATAACTACTTATCAGATCCAAGCATGACTTGCACAAATCTATGTTTCTATTAAGGTGGTTTAACCAATTCTTTGAATCAGGGCCTTAATAAAGAACACACACCATCGGAAATACAATGGAGACCAAATAAAAGATCCTTGATCATTTTCATTGAAAACCTGTGCAAATAATATAATGGAGAGAAGTGGGTTCAAAAAAATTCCATCTTATTCAAATTATGCTAGCACCGTCATACAACATTAAATCTTTCAAAAATTACAGATTTAACAACCTAAAACTAGACTTGAACTTAATTTTTTGTCCTTGCATTACAAATTCCCTCTGGAAATCAATCACCAACCCTATACATTTGGTCGTGAATTCCTTCTTATAGAAACGAAGGAGAAAAACAAGCATCAAGCCATAATGTACACATGTCACATTCCTATTTGACCATTACACAATTACATTTTTCATTCAAGGGAGGGATAAAAATGTGAGATAAAAATATCGGCATTTTTCAATGAATAATGTTTCCCACCTTACAAAAGGCATCATTTTCATTGTAACAAATCATCCACGAACCTCCTTCATCCATGTGCTTTACCCCCTTTTTCTTTTAGCAATTTCTTTTAATGTTTCCACATTGCCCTTTTTTCCTTTATCACTTCTTATTTGGAACCATTTCTCATCGCTAATCCACCCATAGCTTCTTTGAATGGATATGTGATGCTTAAGTGCCCAACGATGAGAGGAATATTCTATCGAATATCCCTTAACTCCTCCATCACTCATCACAAATCCATCCCCCGCAGGCTCTCTCACTTCCTCACTAGTTGTTGCTGATGGAAGCATTGGATGTAGCGGGCTAGCGGGGAAAATAAAATTATAACATTTATACTTATAAAGTGTGAACAATATTTCACTCGCCCATCGCTAATAAATATGTCCCATTGAAAAATATTCTCGTGATGTTCGTGGCTTCAGCAATGGAAGATACCTTAGACTTTTGTATCACTCGTCGCTATTTGGTTTTACAATGGTCAATTCAATCAATGATGGGAGAAAACCGGCGATGTCATAGGATTCATCCATGTGCCCGACATCACATTCTATGCTAGCCAAACAAGTCAAAAAACCTCTTACGAAATGGTTAGACTTTTCTTCAATTTTGACAACCTTATACCTCCTTTACATCGAGAATTGGAAGTATCTAGTCACTCATACTCTATCCTTTGGAGTGTGTAAATGAGCTCACGAAGCAAGCTCGAATGGTGAAGTTTGAAGCTCCTCCAAACCTCATTGGGGTCTCGGTGATCGGCCTTCCCTGATACCTTTTACCACCCTTCGCACCACCACAAACCATCATGAAGACATCCAAAATTTTGAAGTGTGAAAACACTAGACTTATCTGAACTTGTCAAATATTAGATTTAGTCCATCCTCCATACTAATTTCTTACCTTTCAATAAGGAGTAAAACATCCCACTGAATCACAAAACCTAAAGTGTTTTCATTGTCAACATGCACCTTTTTTGAGTGTCAGGATTTAGATTTTATCCATACCTCATACATCACTTGAACATTTAAGTTAAGGCGCAAGCCTTGACACCAAATCCTGATGCCCGCTCTCCTCAGCAACGAGTAAGAAATAAGCTCGAAGCCCAAAACCCGATCAGCCTAATCAAAAAATGACTAACTCTTTCTTCATTTCTTATTTGGCAAGTAATAAGAGATAATCTTGAATCCCAAATCTCATACTTCTACAAACCTTCATACTCAACAAACTCAAGATAATTTAGCCCTTACTGAATATAAATAACACTTTTTTCTGGTTGATGCAAGATTACTCTTACACCCTAGATGCTCCTACATTAACATGGACACTAAAATTTGCAAAATTTGAAGGTGTCATCACTTCTAACATTTTCCCCTAATCATCTTCCACCAAATCCACATCATATATTGACCCTACCAATTTATCTTCCACGTCTTTTGCTTCATCCCCTAAAAAACCATTCTTAAAATCCACATTCAAAATCCTTGATAAAGGATGTGGATGATACCAAATCCATGAATCCCTTCATCTTTCCAAATTACCCCTTTCACCATGATCCTATGGTCTTCCTCACCCAAGAGTTCAAACTCTCATTTTTAAATTGCAATTGGGCCATACTACTTTCCTTTTCAATGGTTATATTTTTTATGAGGACATAGTAGGTTTTGATACCACATGTCTTTACAAATATGAGCAATATACTACTTTCTTCAAAGAACATATATATCCTATTCACTTGCACATTTGTAGTAATATGAAATATCAAGACAAAGGTCTTGGTTTACATGAACAAGGCTCTCTCGAACCTATTGAAATACCTACCAAAGCTGGAACCACCAATTTAGGATATGGTGCTTATGATGAGAATTTGTGTGCCCTTATAGTTTATCTTGGTGATGCTAGGTACACCTCTTCTAATCTTGATGATAGAGAAGTAAGTTTCATTCCTTGTCCTTTCGAAGAACTTGTTGCCACAAACCTATTTCATAATAATTTCATCCTTACCATCCATCTCGACCTCACATACCCTGAACTCATTGAATGGGACCAACATGATCCTCCAAGAAAATAGCCTAATGGTGAAAACTCAATGATACTTGGAGAAACCTCATCCAATGAAAGCATCAAAATAGAGGCCATACATAACCCTCCTAAGAATCCTCCATCCACCCATCTTCTACATCATTCTACCATCCATAATCACAAACTACATCCAAAACATTAGGTATACCTCTTGATTGGGACCAACAATATAATCCTTTATACAAAGTGAATCATTACCATAAATAAAATGACTATAATCAACTACCAAAGGAAAAACAATTGCAAATTCTATATCAAATTGAAAATTAATTTAAAATGCAATATGCATACAAAAATAAATATGGATGTCAAAGCGAACTAAATTGATGAATCTAATCAAAGCGATTCATCAAATAAATCCATAGATAAAAATTTGCATATTACATACAATAAGTGTGCAGCACCTTCACAATGATCAAGCAAAGATTCACTATCAAAAAAATATGTTGGTCCTAATCCTAATCCAAATATAAATTCCAAATCTAAAATCCAATAACCTACACATCCACCTCCAAAGCACCAATTATCACATTCACAATCCAAATCCCACTCTTCAACTCCACCTTCTACATACATACAACTTCATTGTAAATCCAATCCAAGACCTATAATCCATCACTTCCTTGCATCCACACTTTACCACTAGAGTTATGATGGCACTCTATCTATATATTTACATCTGGACAAGGCCAACATGACTATCAAAGAGCGTCATCACAATTGTAAATTGTATACTAGTGCAAAAATCCTTGTAAGGAAGGATATTATTGGCATGTCATGACTGAGGCATCCACTGTTGATATTTTCGGTAGTTTTGAAACTAATCTTTCAATGGGAGACTTAGATGAATTTCTTTATTTAAATATGGGAAAAAAATTCTTTGAGGGTATTTCCCCCAACAACCCTCACTGGGGGTGTTTCCCCTAGACCTCCACCTCCACCGTTGGGCCCCTAGCGAGGGGATGGTCCCCCCGAACCTCGCAGGAGGGGCTTTGCCCCCTTGTAGTCCCCTATTAATTATTTTGGGGGGAAACTACAACTAGAAAAGTGGCCAAAATATTAACCTAGAGCATGATTAGGCTATACATACCAACATCCACATCAGCTACATCGAATTTCCATACATGTGATACCTAAAATCAACAAAATTTTAAAAAAAAAAATACAAAATCAACAAAAATACCGAAAAAATAGAAAAATACAAAATACAAAAAAAAAAATGTCATGAAAATTGTCAAGAGAAATAAATTCATCCACTAGTGAAAACCACTCCTTGTGGTGGCTTGGGAAAGTACCATGAAGAAAATTTGGTAAACATGCATCATGTGTAGTAGGAAACCACTTTAGTCTATGAGAATGAATTCTTCCATATATTATTCCTACCATCACATTTTCTTCATCCCATTACATCCCTTCCCTCGGATTGTTCGCTCAATTCCCTTACCCATCCATCGCATTCTATACATTTTCACTATCACCTCTACATACATTGCCTACTCAAATTATCCTCTTTTGTCAGATTGCTCAATTTACCAACATTTCCCCTTATTTTCATCCCTCTATCCACCCCATCTATCCATATATTTTCCTTCCCCACCCTTTCCTTCCATTCGATTCATACCCTTTCCTCGATTTTGCACTTAATTAGGGGAATCCCCTTGCTGACGTTTCTTAGGTAACGGTCCACATGTATATACCTACTAGGGCATGACCTTTTTATCACCATTTATCATCACATCAACTCATTATTTAGTCCTTTGTTGGAATCTACCCATTGACCATCCACCCATGGCTTCAAAATTTCATTGGATACCAACTCATGTTTTATGCATGATTTTGATTAATTTCTTGCTTGTCCTTGTCCTTATCTTGGTATTTTTCTTTATCTTTATCTATTTCAATTAGTTTCTTTTTCATTTTTGGTGTTCCTCTTTCTTTTTTTCTTTTTTCTTATTTATTTCATCTAGTCTCAGTGTACCATATCTCACACTATCACATTCACCTTCATCATTCATATGATGGTGTGCTTATGACACTATGTTCCTTTGCTTGTTGCACTATTTTCATTTTCTTTTCATATTCTTTTGTTCTTGGTTTATATTTTATGTTGCTTCTAGTCTTAGTGCTCCACCAATCACGTTGTCATGGTTGCCTTCATCATTCATCTTATGGTGTGCCTATGATGTGTCTATTATATTACTATTCTATTTGAAACTTCTTTATTTGTGATTCAGTCCATGTGCGCATGGAACATCATCATCATGGTCTCTGATATCATGTATAACACTAAGTGCTACAACAAAATTTGGGCTTGTTACTTGCACATGAAGTTACTATGATAGCACGTATTCCTCATATTTTATCTCATCATTTGTCCATAATCCTAATAATGTGTCATTTTTTGCATTACATTCTTGTGAGGTTTCATCATCCAACATGTATATCCATGTAATCCAATCTAATCATCCTAGCAGCCTCAATCAACATGCCCAATCCTTAGTCCATAATTAGCCCTATATTCATAGCATGTACATCATCCCAACTTGATCTCTCTCAAGTCACCTTTTATCCTTCATGACTCATCATATATTTTCAAGACACCTATTGGGTTTCATTTCACCTAATAGTTCTCTTGAGGGGGCGTCACTTCCATCATCATTCTTAAGTGATTGGGGCAACTTGCTACTAGAGCTTCACTTCATCCCATCCTACTGTTTATTCTTATTTGACAAAATTCCACTTAGTTGCATTGTATCAAAGGGGAAAATGTAGACACTTAAAATATTCCTTAGGTCTATTCATCATCATTGGAACTATCACCTAATCCCTAATCGATCAACTTCATCACCTAAACCTACATCCCATCACCTAGTCCTAATTAGCCTAGCACATATCCCTTTCAACTAAATTCCATAACTTAATTACAATAGATAATTAATTAATTACATATTCCACCTATTATTCATCTCACCCATGTGGCTAAAATAATTAAATAATATTATTTCTTAATTAATTCATCATCCTCTCAACTCTTTCCAAGAACAATGGGGACTTAAGAACACTTGTCCTTGTGCTCCCATTATTCTCTTAACATATTCCAAGAATATTGGGCACCTAGTAACACTTGTCCTTATGGTCCCCTTATTCTCTCAACACATCCCAAAGTTATAGCCCTTTTAGGTGCACATATCCCTAATTTTCCTCATCCTCACAACTACTTACTAAATCTGGTAAGTTAATCATATCCATTCAAATTCTAACTACCTTCATCCTCTCCTAAATCATAGGTAATTCCTCTAAACCATTCTCCACCATTGATCTCACTATTATATTTTGGCCATCCATTCCTCATTCCCAAAATCTATAAATTCAAGTAATCCATCCCTCATTATAATCCATTATCATTCATGTTAAGCATATGTTCTCAAAATTAGTATCATTCAAGCAAGGAGCATCCACATCCCAATCATTCAAGGAGAAAATCATTCAACAATGGAGGTTTATGATAAATTTTGAGTTTGTTGCTTATGTTGTTATCTTGTTTTATTTTCATTGTTGTGCTATATCTAAGGTTTGTGATAGTTTAGATAGGTTTCTTTTGTATTGCATTTGTTTCCATCTTTTAACTTCTAAATTACTCTCATAGTAACCTTCCTTATAGTATAACTAGGAATCTATATTCCATATGACACCAATAAACTTCTTGATAATCTCTTATAAATATCACCAAGGAACTAAGACATATTATTACTAAAAAAAATGGTTTGTCTATTATATTAAAGAAGTGGTATTACATTGACCGTCACAAATAGAACATGAAAAATAAAAATTTGAAGAGACGTGAAACTCAAATACATATTTTTTGTGAGAATTCTTTATATATGTACATATACGAAACTTATCATTATACTAAAATTATCATTCTAATTATATTGAGAATTTAATTCAAATATAATAATAATAAAATAAATATTTTACATTTATATAAGAAAAATATTAATATAATCTTAAATTTATTTAGAAATTTAAAAAATCAAATACTATTAAAAAACTAAGTCTTATGTAATTATTAGAAATAATAAATATGTTTAATTTATTTATTTTAAATATATTTGTTATTATCTAAATTTATAGAAATAATATTTAAATTTATAAAATCTAATTAATTCATAATATATATTTTAATTCAAATTTTCACTTTAAAGTATTAATAAAAAAATTAAAAAGTGTGACTAAGTTAATATCTTTTTTTTCTATCAAAGTTAAAAAAGTGTTTTCTTCCACTTTGAATATTAATTAAAAAATATTGAAAAAAATGCTTGTAATATACCTTTCTACACTTACCCATTTTGAAGAATCTTTGTGATGTTAATTTCATGGTAAGTTATTTTCTTCACATAAATAATGTGTCCTCAATAACATAGTCAAAAGGAAGAGTTTGTATTATAGAAATTATCGTAATTAATATTATTTAATAAAATAGTAATTAAAATATTTTTAATTAAAATAGTTAGATTAATTATTTTATTATTTTTTTAATTTATAAAAAAAATAGACTTATAAATTCATCTCTTCTATATATATTTTTTGGAAAAAAATATGTAATTGATAATCTTACTTTATCTCTTGATGACTTCCTTTATTACTTTTGGATGCTTATATATATTAGAATTTATTCTCTTTACTATCATTATTTTCACAAGACATCAAACAACCTTATCCTAAGTAAATTCATTCTCTTGTCTCAATTAAAATTATCTTGTCCCACTTATTGGTAGATATATATTCTTTTATGGAAGTTGATATTGCTTTAAAGCTCAAGACTAAGCCTAAAAATAAGGTAACAATCATAGGAAATAAATTCATCATGAAACCAACAACTAGGAGAAAGGCTCGTGGGGGATAATTGTGAATCATGTGCACCATTTCATGAAAAATGATTGAGCTATTGAGTATGTAAATGTATTGCTTGAGAAGAGTTAGAGAATGTAAGCATCTCTATTTAATTATATATTTTATAACATACTTCTTAGTCAACTCAATAGACCAACATGGGACAGAAGACTAAGGATTACTTTAGGGAAAAGTAGATTCATTGAGTTTTAGACTTACAAACATGCCCAACATGTTGATCTACAATATTTTGTAATCTCATTAATATAAATCTAATTTATCTTGAACAAACATTTGTGTGTGTGATTGGCAAGAGGGAGATAGCTTGTAAAGAATGGAAATTGATGCAAGAGCAACCAAGGGATTAGAGTAATATTGCATCAACAAAAAATAAAGGTGATGTTTCTTTTGAATAAGGGCTAGTTGATTTGAGTTGCTAAGTAAGAATGTTTCCAGAAGTTTGGGCTTCAGGCCTCAGACGTATCTCTTATTGCTTTCCAGAGAAGTTGGACTTAGTCATTTTTTCGCACAATCTTATCAAACTTTAGACTTTGAGCTTGTTGCTTTCTCGTTGTTGAAGGGATCATACATTGGGCTTTAGATTTACAGCTTGCACCTTAGCATAAGTATTGAAGTAGTGTAAATGGTATGGTGAAACCCCAAACCCTGACTCTCGAAAGGGGAGAAGTGATGAGTTTGGGCTTCACGAGTCAAGGATAGGTCTTACGCCTTACTCCAAAGATGGTAGACATTATGAGGGAGGATCAAAACCACAACCTCATGACGTTCGATGAAGGAGTCTGCAATATGGCAGTATAGAACCCGCAGCCCCGTGACAGTCCATGAAGGAGGCTTTGGTATGGCGGTAACCCACATGCATCACAATGGTCATTTGGATGGACTATGGTAGCAGTATCATGTGGTACAACGATAACTGGCAAAGGGATGAAGGTTAAGTGCAACACCATGACTATTCAAGTTGGGGTCGACGGTATTGTGGTAAAATGGTTAAGTTATGACTTGGAAGAATAGATGGTGGTTCACTTTGATGCTCGGTCGTGGTGTGAATCTTTTGGGCTGATGGTTGCATGAGACGATGGTGCAAAAATGGTGTAACCATTCCAGTGACATTAATTTTGCAGGGAAGTGGATGGTGGTGCGATGGAAAACATGGACAATAGACTTTAATGCAGATTTTGTTGACATGAAGAAAAAGGAGAAAAATGCATGGAATGTAGGCAAAAACCCTAGGTTGTGGATGCTCAGAAAGAAAAAAACACATAAAACCAGGAGAGGGATGGTAGTGATGGAGGATTGAGTTGATTCCTCATGGTGAAGGCATGAAGTTGAAGGTGATTTAGCTTTGATTTAAATATTGATAGACTATGAAATCAAGAAGGCCCATACAAGGGTGAATGTAGTAATGTAATGTCATTTTTATTATTACAGTAATAAAAAAGGATTTTTTCTCTCTTGCATTCTTGTGGGTCGAAGATATATAAGGGGAGTACCCTACATTAGTGGTATCATAGCAACAAGATCTTGAGTGTGTAATAGACCATCGAGGAGAGGCAATTGCACTAGGATTGAGCTTGTGGGTAATGGAGAAAATGGATGGGAGAGGATCTCATCGTGGTAGAGGAAGAGGAGATAATTTTGTAAGATATGATGATTTTAGACCCTTGAGAAGGTAGGTTGAAACTTTACAAAATGAGATAAGGAGAGAATTTGCAAGAATGAGAGATGTAGGAAGTCATGATGAAGATGAAAGTACAGAGAATACTAGTCTAGATATTGAGCAAAGAGAGGAAATTGTAGCAGTTACAAATGACCCACTGCTGAAAAATTTAACAAAAATAGGGAAGAGACCAAAAATGGATGTGTCATTTAATGGAAGTTTCAATCCAGAGGAATTGGTAGATTAGCTTAATGGGATGGAAGAGTATTTTGAATTTGAATAGATAGAAGACCCTAATAAAGTGAGATTTTGCAAGACACGACTGAAAGGGCATGCCTCAATATGGTGGAGAGAGGTCCAATTAGAAATGGGAAGAAGAGGAAAAGAGAAAATTACAAGATGGGATAAAATGGTAGATAAAATGAAAAGGCAATTCATTCTAGTAGACTATGAGCTAGAATTGCTTAAAAAGATGCAAAGCTTGAAGCAAGGAAGAAAGACGGTAAAGGAGTACACAAAAGAGTTTCATAGAATACTCATTAGAATTGAACATTCTGAGGCAACCAAGGAGAAGGTTGTAAGATACCTTAATGGTTTGAGGTCACTAGTATAGAAATAGAAATATATGAGTGAAACAACTACTAAAAACTAGTTATAAATGACTAAACTTGGTCACGTGACCATTAGTAGTTTATTGTCAGTCATACATAACTCAACCAGATTGATGACTAAACCATTTTTAGTCATTTATTGGTTGTTTTGATTGATCGATTTGGTAGTATATTTAGTCATGGATTTAGTCATTCATTGTTGTAATTTGGTCACTTATTTAGTCATTTTTTTCCACTAATATATTTAGTTTTTTATTTAATCATTGATTGTTGTGATTTGGTCACTTATTTAGTCATTTTTTATTCACTAATATAATTACCTGGTCACTTATTTAGTCATTTTTTATTCACTAATATATTTAACTAGTCACTTATTTAGTCAAGTTGATTTAGTCATTGATTATTGTAATCTAGTCACTTATTTAGTCATTTTTTATTCACTGGTATATTTAGTCATTGATTGTTGTTAACTGGTCACTTATTTAGTCATTTTTATTCATTGTTCATTGATTTATGTTAATTGGTAGTATATTTAGTCAATTTAATTATTAATTGATGTCAATTAGTAGTATAGTTAGTTAATTTAATTAATTGGTATTTGAGGATTTAAGCATAAAACATAGAAATACACATCAATCATTAATTGCACGCAATAATACAGCCTTTGAGAAGGCAAAATCGGTGAACTTTATTAATAAAATAAAGGTGTTCTAATTAAAGCTTAGAAATAGAGTATTATAATTGTTATTTTCAGTCACAAGACTGAAAATATGAGTTACAATATTGCACAGAAATGACTACAAGAAAGAAACTTCTCCAAAAAACTTTTGCAATGATGGAAACACATGCTTGAAGCCCTTCAATGTGAGCACATGCCTCTTTCATCTCTTAAAACTTCTATAATGTGGGAAATCTTCTTGGAGCAAGTTGTAACATATAGAATCCAAGAAGGAGAGTGTTGATTGTGTCCCATATATGAAGCTCTCTCCTTCAATGCAGTCAACAATAACCCAACTAGAATTTTTCCTCCTTTATATGCAACATGCCATTTGATATGAGCAACAGGGTGTTGCCTTTTTCGCCATGAATGAAGTTGTGCCTCAATACAACCAAAGAAAATTACTATTAGTCTCAATTCAGAAAGAACAAAAGTGCATTATTATTGCAAGTTTACAAAAGTCCAAACACAACAGAAAGATAAATCAATTAAAAAATTGTAGCCTTGTCAACAAATGCCTTAAAAAGAATGTTCAACATAGGCCTGAAATATGCATATTGAACCCTTGATTTTAGAACCTTGTTCAAAGTTTAAGAAAGGTGATATGCTTAGATTATAGAATGAAGGCTATCAACACTAACCAGATTGGAACAACATTATCAATAGAAATTTCTTGGAAACCAAGCCCAAGAATGCCATTAGACTTAATTAGACAACAAAAATGTCAACCCTGGTTCATGTGTTGTCTAAGTAAAGACCTGCACCATGGAAGAATCCATTTATACATAAATTCCAAATTAAGTTGATGAGAAAAGATCTTTGATATCCAACTGGGAAGCCTTAACATCCAAAAATCACTAACCTGATGTTTCACAACAAGTTTCCCAACTGTGACATCATCTTTACTTAAGAAATTGGATATTGATCCACTGCCATATTGAATCTCATAGGATTATCCTTCACAAACAAAAAATGTAATGAAACTAACCATAATTATTGTATATAATTTCCCAAAATTCATAATTTGAATGTAATGAAACTAACCATAATTACCAAAGATTTGACACCAAAATGTAGTACAAAATGAATTGTTTGACATAATGCCTCAAAGAAACACCATCTCATGGAATGAAATGATATGATTTTTAGAATGAGTACAAAATGGATTTTGCAAGGAAGCTCTCAAAATCTTTGAATTAATGAAGCACTCTGGAACACTGACATTGTAAGCTTTGCTTATGTTCTAGATGCATGCATTCATGCAGGTTTAGTGGATGAGGGTTGCACATACTTCACATGTCAATAACCCTTATTGCATTATATATATAGTTGATCATTAGGTGTGCATGGTTGACCTTCGTATCTATTTTGGCTATCTTGAGGACACCCTAAACATTATTACTAATATGCCAGTTAAACCTTTGGTTCCTATGGATCATATATGAATACAATTTGAGTATTCCAGAAAAACTACTTTTTTAGTTGGGTTCTAAAAATGCTACAACTTATGTTCTTCTCTAAAACATATGTGAAGAAGCGGGCAGGTGTGGTGAGGTTAGAATAGTAAGGAGATTGATGAAAGATAGAGGAATTAAAAAGATACTTGCATGTAGTTGGATTGAAGGGAATAAAATGGTACATGATTTTTTGTGTAGGAGACAAATCACATCCATAAACATGGGAGATCTATGCAAAATTGGAGAAATGGGCTTGGCAAATGAAGGCAGCAAGGTATTTCCAGATTCAAGACTTTTACTCAATGTTGTGGAATAGAAGAAAAAAGAATCATTTATCTACCACCATAGTGAAAAGTGTGTGCAAGTGTTTTTCTACTCTAGAATGCATAAACAAATGGAAATGCAAAAAGGAAAATACACAAACAAACACTCAATGATTAGCCAAAGTTGAATCCAAACAAAAACATGAAATGATATACCTTGTTCGGATTAACGAGTTGGTTGACCCTTTGATGATGCTTGGTCGTATGCTCCTTCGATGGAAAATGCATGCAATAATGGAGGTGGTTATTGAGATGAATATGGTAGGTGAATGCAATAATGGCTAATATGGTTGCAAATGCTAAGAGTGCTAAAATGGTTTGAATGCTAGAGAGTGAATGCAAAATGAACAACTCTTATCTCAAATGTTTGTCTAACCTTCTTAATTTGAGACCAAGCCTCTCAATTTAAAGAAGAATGGATGGTTAGGATTAAGCCATCATGGACAAGATGGAGGGTTGTGGTGAGTTGAGGACTCACAAGATCTCACATCTTTCCATGTGGCTTGTGAGGTGGAAAGAGGACAAGTGACATGGAAAAGGACATGTGAGGTGGAGGTACTTGCAAGTACCTTGGGATGGGAGAGGATTTCCTCAAAAAGGATGTCCTTGTCTCCATATGGGGCTGATAGTGACAAGTGAGGAATTTTAGAAAGTCCTCTCTTATCACCATGGGGATGGGAGAAGTTGTTGGAGAAATAAATGTGAATTTTAAATTCACATGATTAGAAGTACCTAGTGGATAAGACAAGGTCCTCCTAAAGGAGGTCCTTGTCCCATGTGACTGAAGTGACCTATGAGAGGTTATGGGGAAGAGAGATGCATGGGAGGAATAAATTTGAATTTTTAATTCACATGGGGAAGAGGTCAATACCTGATAAGGCAAGTAACTATGAAAGGTTGACTTAAGGACATACCAGAAAAGGTAAGTGATTATATTAAGGTTGTGCAAACATGTGATTAACTAAATTAATGAAGATTAGAGGCAAGTGGCCAAATATGGAGGATGTGACATTAATCCTGATTAAGGATATGCACATCTTAGTCATAGATTAATTAGATTAATCTAGATTAGAGGAAAGTTTATGGAGGATGGGACAAGGAGAGAGAAAGAATGAATTTAAAATTGAAGAAGATAAATGACTAAATTAAATAAATTGATACATGTATTTAATTTAGAGAGGAAACGGTAAAGAATAAAGTATTTAATTAAATACTTTTAGAAACCTTAGGGGAAGGAGAAATATTAATTAAATAGTTCATTTAATTAATATAGATGAATTAGACAAATAGATGATATGATTTTGACCATATGGGAGTGGTCAAATTAGGATGTCTACATTTTGCCCATTTTTGAAATATTGTTAGAATAACAGTGTTTCGAAGAAAAATAAAATGCAGATGACTCTATAGAGGAAGTGACTAGAAAAAGATGCCCCTGCATGGGAGAGGTTGCGTGAGCTTCCCAAATGGAGGGAAGTGAAGGGAGATGCCCTAATCTAACGGGAAAATTACCGAGAAAGAGGAATGTTTGAACATGGTAGGGTATGCCCTCTCGAGAGGGCGGTTGGGATTGAAAAAGGGGCACTAGGTGACTTCTCGATATGAAGAAATGGAAGGTCCCGTTGGATAGAGCTCGAAAAACCATGAAGATTGGATTTTGAACGAAGTCAAATGAACACACGGGGTGCAAATGGAGGCCTCACAAAGTTATAGGATTACTTGAATTAAAAGAGGGTTAAATAAAGGAAAAAATACCCTTTATTTAAAAAAGGAGAAAAGGGGGAAAGCTATAAATAGTAATTTTAGAATTACTATACCTCATTTGCACAGCTAACAGTTAAATGAGAGAGAGAAGAGAGGAGAAGAAGGAGACGAGGAGAGAAGATGTCGAAGGATTACGATGATGACATCATCCACCAAGGAGATGAGCTGTGGAGATTCTACCATGAGCATGCGGTCCCACGCTAGGTTAGGCCCAAACCCTCGTGATTTTTTTAGCATTTTTTGATTTATTTTGGAGTTTTAAGGCTATTTAAAAACATGGGTTTGGGGATGGGGGTAGATTAGGAAAATGGGTAGAGGGCGAAAGTTGATTCCGCCCATTGAGTAGGGATAAAAGCCTATTAGAGGTGTGGGGGAAAAACTAGTAGAGGAAAGGATAAAAAAAAGGTTTCTCCGGCTCCTAACAAGATGACTACGTCCCATGAGGGGTGGCCCCGCCCATCAAGGGGCGGTCGCGCCCCTGCAATGGGTGGCCCCGCCCATCAAAGGGAGGTCGTGCCCCATGATGGGCGGCCCCACCCTCGTAGGGGCGGTTGCGCCCAGAAAGGGCGGTCGTGCCCCTAAGGGGGCTACCACGCCCCCAAAGGGGCGGCCCCACCCCAAGGGGTGGTCACGCCCCTCAAGGGGGCAGCTGCACCTCAAAAGGAGCGGGCATGCCCCAAAGGGGTGATCGTGCCCCAAAAGGGAGGACGCCGAAGGCAAAGAAGGGGGGACCAAAAAAAAGAAAGAAAGGAGAAATTTGGGAAGAAAAAGAGATGAAAGGGGGAAAAATTGGGAAAGTTGTCCAAAGAAGGGGGGAATAAAATTAGTGAGAAGAGAATCCAAGGTCAAAAGATGGGGAAGACAAATAGATGAAGGAAAGGATAAGTTGATTGACATGGTGTGTGATATGGGTGCAGCGCTTTGACAGCTTGCGGACTTGGGAGAGGAGATCAGAGGTGTTGGAGGCGACAAGGCGAGCGGTGACCGAAGTAGACTATGAGGCCCTATCCCAAGTGGGTTTGTTACATATGTTAGGATATCCATCGATCAAAGCGCATCGGGCGATGCTGATAGCCCTTATTGAGTACTAGGATTCAACGATCTCAACCTTCCATCTCCCAATAGGGGAGATGACGGTGATGTTGGAGGACGTGTGATAGATATTGAGGATTCCCATAGTAGGTCACTTGGTGAGCACAACGAGATCGAAGAGGGATGCATTGGATCAAATAGTATGGGTCATGTTTGAGCAAGAGGACTTGTCAGTGCAGAAGAAGGGGTTAGATGTGGATAGGTGTTTGGGATTGAGAGTACCAGCATTGCCACTATACTTGTGTGGACTGATCAGTGGGATATTGATAGCGAATAGGAGTGGACGATTTTGCAACCTTGGCTATATGGAGGTGATTCAACACATTTTCAAGGGGAGAGATGGAGAGTTTGCATGGGTCCATGTGTCTTAGCGCAGCTATACAGGGACATGCATGTAGTGTGTTACCAAGAGGGACTTAGCGTGGCACATGTGACACTACTATAGGTATGGGTGTGGGAGCACATTAGTGTGACCAGGCCATATGTGGTGAGAGTGGGGTTAGAGGATGAGACACTACCAGTGGCGTATTGGTATGGTGCAAATTATGATTGGGTGTGGTGGTATCAGGGTTGTGGGGATCTAGATGGATGGAGGAGTTTATTTGATGATCTCGAGGAGGAGGAGATAGTGTGGAGGTCGTATATGACATGACACTTTTCCAGGTGGAGGGGGGATGAGGTGAGACATAAAGGAAATTTCATGACTCGATGTTATATAGTCAGTAAGGAGCCACGGATAGTGGAGTCATAAAGGACACACCAAGTGACTAGGCAGTTTGGGCTGACATAGGATATTTCGGGCGGAGCAGAGAGATTCAGATAGATTACAGGAAAGCGACCATGTGGGGAGTCGATTTTATCAGAGTTTGCAAGGGAGCATTAGGAGACACTAGAGTAGGATCTAGTGACCTATCCAGGGAGGGTCGAAGGGATGGTAGATGCAAGGGTGATGATTAGATATGTTGCATGGTTTTCCCATCACTGACCCCCATGGATTACACCAGAGGAGCCGATCATAGGGGCAATACGATTTGGACCAGAGGATGAGGTTAGATTGGCAAGACAGGGAAGAGGGAGAGGGAGGGAATAGCCGAGGAGAGAGCCAGAGGTGGGTAGGGAAGAAGAGAAGTAGAGGAGAGGGTCAGGGGAAGCCATAGTAGGAGGAGGTCAATAGAAGAGAGAGCTAGGGGCAGTTTTAGCAGGAGAAGGTCAGCATAGGAGAGAGTCGGAGGCAGCTGGAGCTAGAGGGTAGTAGAGGAGAGAGTGGGAGGCAGCCAAAGTAGGAGGAAAGCATAGGAGAGGGTTCAAGGTAGTTCGAGCAGGAGGACAAGAGGAGAGAGGACATGGGATGATGAGGTGGGAAGTCAATAAAGGAGGGGTAGGAGGAGATCACGAAGGAGGGCCCCGATGGAGATTGAGGCTTAGGAGGAGAGATATGAGGCAGAGGCAATGGATGAGAGGGAGGAGGTAGAGGTGATGGACATGGGAGATGAGGCAGGGTCAAAGAAGATGGATATGGACGTGCATGATATTCGCCCATTGGCTATGATGTTGTCGATGGTAGAGCATCCAGATGTGCAACTGAGAGAGAAAATGGTTAAGATGTGTAGATTGGAGGTTGAGGTGAGCAGGCTACAAGTAGAGATAGCTAGAGTGCGGGTAGAGAGTGAGAGATTTTTTTAGGATGTAGTTGAGATAGTGTCACGACATGAGGCAGAGATGTGGGGGGGAGAGAGATAGTCTGTGGGTCAAGGTGGACAAGTTGTGAGCGGAGGTGAGCGAGTTACGAGAAGAGGTAACTCATTTGGAGGGAGAGGTAGCTAGGGAGCATGAGGTAGGGGAGGTGGCGAGATGGAAGCGAGACAAACTAAAGGCAATAGTGATGATACTACAGATGGGGGGTCAATGAGAGTCAGGAGGAGCGATAGAGAGAATACCAACGAAGACCCTGGCGGAGGCAGAGAGGGATATGGAGGATCTGAGGAGACAGGTGGAGGGTATGTTGAGAGAGAGGATGGAGTTGAGATAGGAGTGAGATGAGCTATGTGACAGAGTTGAGGTGGCAGAGCAAATAGTGGAAAACATGGGACAGATGCAAGAGAGGGAGGAGGCCATGAGGGCCTGAGTACAGGTGTTGGAGACAGAGAGGGACACCTTATAGACATAGGTGTAGTTCCTGCAGGATGAGATGGATGCAGCAATGGCACAGATACAGGTTGTGGAGAGGGAGAGAGATGCAGTGCAAGATTAGGCACAAGAAGCACAGGGTGGTGAGGTAGGGGGAGGTGCATAGATTACAGGCATAGATACATGCCATGTAGGAGGAGAGGGATTGAGTGATGGATCAGGTGTCTTGGATGGGAGGGGAGGTGGAGCATCTATAGTTAGCACAGGGTGCATGGGAATAGGAGAGGAGATCTATATGTGGATTTTGGGATAGGTATAGGGCAGAGCAAGACTCAGCTAGGTAGCAGTTGGTCGAGCGAGATCAGTATATGAGAGAGGCTAGCTACTATATGTGTGCCTATTTCTCAGTAGTGCCAGATCCAGGATAGCGGGTACCCACTTATGTTCAAGCGAGGCCATAGATTCTAGTGCCATCCCAATCAATAGAGATGCATACCCATGGATATAGTAGCTTGAGAGAGACTCCTCCATGTAGAGGGCTAGTTTCAGAGTCACCAGATAGGTCGGATGCAGGCCCATGGTTTAGAGGATCAAAGGGACGGGATCCTGGTATTTGATAGGTACAAGATGGGATACAGTACAGAGCAGCAGAGATCATATTTGAGCCATATCTTTGTACTCGTACTTTATTTGATGACAGATATGATAGATATGTATTTTGATGTATATGATGGACATGATGATGGACTATGTGATATACATTGTATTGTTATTTTTGATATGACATGGGAGAGCCCTTATTGACATTATGTGATGTGTATGTGATGGATTATTTATTTATGCATATGTGTACGTTCATGGTTTCATTATGGATGATTATTATGATGAGATGTATGGATATTACTATGATGATTTATGTTTGTGCCTATATGGATAATATGGATGATATGCATGATGTCTAACACCTATGATGTAGGATGTGATGGATGATTTATGATTGTATAATGCTATGGATTTGGATATGGTCCTTACAATTTTTTGATGCAGGTGATGATGCATGTCATGACCTGAGATGAATGGATTAAGAATAAAATGAATTTAAGATGTGTAGACTAATTAATTAATCTAAACAACTTAAAAATTATTATGAACATGGGATGAAATGCAACGTAGCGAACCTAATATGGGATGAAAATATAAGTAAATTAAATGCAAGGTGATCATGAATATAAATAAGGTCTTGCATAATGATAGAAGTGAAGGAGGTGATGGGTGTGCAACTACATCTGTCAATAACCATAGGAGGAGAAAGGGAAAATGGAAGGAATCAACGTTTGCACAACCAAAATCATAAGTTAGGGAGAAATAAGGGATGGGGATACATGTAATTCAATGGAAGAGAACATGAAATGAAATCCTAATGAAATTTACCATTTTTGGAGCACTGAATTTTTCTATAGCATAAGACATCAAGTACCATGGTATGTGGAACCAAGGAAGATTAGTGTCTAATGCATTAACAAACATAGCAAAAAAGAAGGCTATCCCAACACCCCAAATTCGCAATGACTTTGGTCGGGCTAGGTATTGGAATAACCACAAGCAAAGAAGGATATCCCAGCATAACACAAGACTATGAGGATCTTGGTGGGTACTATGTGGGACAACTAGAAAGATAAAAAACAAATAAAGATCAAGATATGCCCCTATGTTAACCAGTCAAAACACACCATAATATGACAGATCATGGTAGTCATGACGAGTAATGATAGGAAGATCAAACAATAAATAGAAGTCAAAAGCATCAAAATATTGTAATCAATTTCAAAACATCTTTTGCCATATGATCAAGAGGATGGATGGGGTTGATGAGGTTTGTTAGGAAGGATACATCTTGTTGAGACGAAAGATGGATACTAAACTAAAAGATCGATAATGACGTAGGAGATTCTAAAATCGATTAAAGCTCATGACATGAATGGATCCTATTTGTGAAAAACCACTTGGATAAGGACATACTTGACAACACGACACAAGACATGAAACACGAGACACAATACTGACACACCCTAAAAACCTAGGGGCTCGGGGGTTGATCAAAGATCAATCTTGCCTATGTGAAAGTGAAAAGCCCTCGTAGTTCAAGAAAATACCATGGATAAAAGCGGAAAGAGAATGATGAAAACAAATGATGGAGGAAAATGACCAAACTAACTAACAACAAAGCAAAACAAAATAAGAGCCACGTGAGTGGATCAAATGATCGACCTTGCTTACATGCAAGTGCAGGAGCAACGTAGTTTGAGAAGGACGAAAAACCAACGATGGATAAAAGCGAAAAAAGGACAATGAGGATAGGTAATGAAGGACAAAACTAGATGGACAAAAATGCCCCAAGGGGGGATCAAATGATCAGCCTTACCTATGTTCAAGAATAGGGGCAACGTAGTTCGAAAAGAGACAAACAAGAAAAGATGATAGACCAAGAAACAGAGCCCCAGGGGTGGATCAAATGATTGGCCTTGCCTACATGAAAGCACAAGGGCAATGTAGTTCGCCAAGGATGGAAAGACAGGATAGTGGAAAATGATAGACCAAACAAGAAATAGCCTTGGGGGCGGATCAAGTGATTGGCCTTGCCTACATGAAAGTGCAAGGGAAACGTAGTTCGCCAAAGACAGGATGGGATCTAGATGAAGACAGACACGATGAAATAACCTAGATGGAAGCAAAAAAATAGATAAAACAACAAGATGACACAAGCTCATATTAGGATATAAGCTCAGCATGATAAATAGTGAATGAAGTTCATCCAATTCTCAACCAAAAAATACCAAGTGACCAGATGATGCATGAGGATGGAAAGATAGGATTGATAGGATGATGTGGATAGGAGATCAAGATGGGTGGAAGCTTAAAGTAATGAGGATGCAAGGTAGATAATGGTTAAGCCCTATACAAATGGTGCTTGTTGCTAGGTTTTCACCAAGTGTACATATCCAAGGTGCCACCAAAGGTATTTTTCACCATACGATGAATTATTTCTCTTACTATTTTTGGATTTTTTTGATTTTTTGATTTTTTTGTATTATTTTGGATTTTAGCAGGAAGAATACTCCAGCTGACCTAAGTGTAGAATCTCTTCAGGTGCATAATATTGATAGGTTCCTCTAAGGGCTCTCCTTCAAGTGGAGCAAGCCTATATGCTCTGGAACCATATTTTGTTGTGATGATGCAAGGGTCGAACCAATTTGCTTCAATCATGCCTTTCTTTTCCCGATCTTGCTAATTTCGTTGATTTTCTTTAAGGACTAAGTCGCCAAACTTGAATTGGCGAGGGTGAACCTTCTTATTGTAGCTTCTCCTAAGATGATGTTGATAGGATTTTAAATGGTTGTAGGCTTTGATCCGTTTTTCATCCAGGAGTTCCAACTGAGCAAGTCGTGCAACCCGAGTGTCTTCATCACTTATTAGATTCTTCAGAGATATGCGAAGTGATGGGATTTCGACTTCAATTGGAAAGATAGCTTCACCACCACAAACTAGTGAATATGGAGTGACACCAGTGGGGGTGTGGATGAAAGTGTGGTAGGCCCAAAGGGTGGGATGAAGGTGGAGATGCCAATCTCAACCAGTGTTGTTAACCATATTTTTAATTATTTTAATTAGGGTTTTGTTGGTTTCTTCTTCTTGACCATTACCCTGGGGGTAATATGGCGTAGACCAACAATGTTGGATGTGATAATTCTCGTAGATTAATTTCATGCACTTGTTTTTGAATGGTTTTCTATTATCAGTAATGATGGTGGAGGGGATTCCATACCTACAAAGGATATGGTAAAGGATGAATTTGGATATCTAAACACCAGTAATTTGGGTGAGTGGCATTGCTTCCACCCACTTAGTAAAGTATTCAATGGTGATGATGATGAAATTATGGCCATCAAAGGATGGAGGGTAAATTTTTTCGATCAAATTGAAACCCCATTGTGAAAATGGCCATGGTGTTTTGATGGGTTGTAAATCTTGTGCAGGAGCATGAATTAGATTTGCATGTTTTTGATAGGGAAAGCACCTCTTTACAAACTTGCAAGAATCATGTTCCATAGTAGGCCAGTAATATCCCACTCTAAGAATCCTCTTGGCCAAGGCCATGCCATTAGAATGGGCCCCACAAATACCACTTTGTACTTCTACCAACGCGGTGTGGGCTTTGGTCTGGTTTAAACAGTGGAGGAGGGTTCCATCATACCTACATCAATAAAGCTTATCACCTATGATGGTGTAACAGAATGTGTGTTGGATAAAGGATTTTCGTTGGTTACGGGTGAGGTCAGGAGGTAAGGTGTTTTCATGGAGGTAAGTGTAGATGTCCTAATACCAGGTTGATTCGGGACCTATGATGGTGCATACCATTTCACTCTTAGGGATGTCATATGCAGGGATTAAAATTTATTGCACTAGGTACTCGCATCTTGTCTGATCTTTGGGAATTTCAAGGAGAGAACCAATTGTATCCATGGCGTCAACTACTTTATTCTACACTCTAGGTATTTGATCAAATTGGATGGAGGCGAAGTAATTTTTGAAGTCATCAACCATACGTTTGTATGGTAATAGCTTATCATCTTTTGTTAGAAACTCATCATTGACATGTTTGATAACAAGTTGGGAGTCACCAAAGACTTGCAAGTGAGAGATACACCATTGGATTGCAATTTTGAGGCCAGTAAGAAGACCTTCATATTATGTAATGTTGTTGGTACAAGGAAAGGCTAATCTGAATGAATTTGGTATGTAATCACCTTGGGGAGTGACGAGCAAGATTCCTGCTCCCGATCCATTGTTTTTGTGTGATCCATCAAAGCATAGTGTCCATGTGGTGACTTTTGAAACTGCAAAGACCCCTTCATCAGGAAACTATGTTTCTAAAGGATAGGCATCTACTAGAGGAGCATCTTCCACTTGATTGGCTATTAATTGTCCTTTGATTTCTTTACGATCCACATACTCTATGTCGAATTCACTTAACATCATGACCCACTTAGCCATGCGACCAGTCAGTGTTTCTCTAGATAATAGATATTTAAGCGGATCAACCTTAGATATTAGCTTAACCGGATGGCTAAGCATGTAGTGTCGGAGTTTCTACGAGCTGAAGACCATAATGAGGCAAGCCTTCTCCATTGGGGAATAATTTAATTCATAACCCACTAAGGTTCAGTTGATGTAGTAAATTTCTCTTTCTTTGGATGACTCATCGTGTTGTGCCAACAATGCCCCTAGTGCCACGAAAGTAACAAAAATATAAAGCAGGAGTAATTTACCGGGTATTGGTGGCATAAGAATAGGTGGGTGAGACAAATATTCTTTCATCTAATCGAAGCCGAGTTGACATTGTAGGTTCCACTTAAATGCAGTATCTTTCTTCAGGAGATGCATGAACAACTGACACTTGTCGGTTAGTTGAGCAATGAACCTTCAGATGGATTGAAGCTTGCCCTGCAAGCTTCTTAGTTGTTTTAGATTGTGAGGTGGGGGAATTTCCATGATTGCCTTGACCTTTTCAAGATTGACCTCTATTCTTTTGCGAGAGAAAATGAACTTGAAGAGTTTTTTGGATGTGACACCGAACACACATTTCTTTGGATTCAGTCATAGCTTATACTATTCCAGACATTTAGGATTTTCAGGTGTTCTTCCCTTGTTCTTGATTTTCCTAATAGGTCATCAACATAATCTTCCATTATGATGTGGATGAGGTCATGGAAGATGATTGTCATAGCATGTTGATATGATTCCCCTGCATTCTTGAGACCAAAAGGCATGACATTATAACAAAATGTACCCCAAGGTGTAGTGAAGGCAGTCCTGTGTTGATCCTTAGGGGAAATCTTAATTTGGTTATAACCGGAGAAACCATCCATGAGGGATAGCATCTCATGTCTTGCAATGAGATCAACCAACATATCAATGTTTGGCAAAGGGAATTCATCCTTGGGACAAGGCTTATTAAGGTCTCAAAAATCCATGTAGATCCTGATATCTTCGTTGGGTTTAGCAACTAGCACTATGTCAGAGATCCAGTCAGAGTAGTCAATTGGTCAGATGAATCCTGCCTCCAACAGCTTTTCCAATTTTTTCTTAACCAGTAGAGCCACTTGGGGATGCATCTTCCAGAGTTTTTGCTTGACAGGTCTTGCATAAGGATGGATGTCTAGCTGATGTACCACCAAAGCAAGATCAAGGTCAAGCATGTCTAAATATTTCCAAGCAAAGTTGATGATTCCTTCTCGGAGAATCTTGTTGATAGTAGAGTGTTCCTCTTCTGATAGTGCCTTGGCTACATAGGTGATCTTGGGATTCTCCTCAATTCCCAATTGTATTGCTTTTGTTTCTTCGATCAAGATGGATGATCATCCAAATAACTGTGTTCCTACAAGGGGAAGATGAATGTCCCCATCTTCTAGTGCCTCATTGAGGTTTTCGCTAGTAGATACGCCCTTTGTTTTTACTTTTTCAAAGTCACAAAGTGCCTCAGGGAGGTTTTCACTAGGTGACCCTTTTTTATTTTGTTTCTTTTTTTTTTGTGGTTGAGGTATTCATCTTCCCTCAATCCCATAAGATGCACATATTGGTCCACTGAGGTAAAGGTTTTGGGAGGTGTGTTACCTTGTAGGTTGTAGTCTATAAGTTTGGGGTGTTTAAGGGATAAGGTGATGGTGCAAATGGATAGGAATTCGAACATGGAAGGGAGGTCGATGTGATCGACATCATCATATGCATGTATTATGGATTCCTCCTCTGGTATGTCTTCGAGAGAACCGTTGTCCACATTGACATTGTTAGAGGTACTAGATGATTTCATGGGACCCTTTTGTTCAGTATCATATCCCAAGCCCATCTTCTTCGAACACATAGAAGCTTCTATCAATTGTCGTCTACCTTGTTCTTCTACACCAAGGCCTCCCCCCCGATAGTTATGCTTTTCTACAAACTTAGAGGTCCAAGGATAGACCTATTGGAAGTATTCTTTCAAGGGGGGAGAGGGTTCAGGTTCCTCACAATACACCCACTGGTTGATTTCGTCTTCTGGTGTATCTTGTCATAACCCAAGAGAGTGGAAGGTGGTCTACCCCACATTTGGAGCATTGAGGGTGATTGTCTTCTCTTCGTCTTTTGGGATAGATGGAGAAGGTTGTCCATATGCACATGGTGAGATTGGCATGGTTGGTTGCCATGTTCAATTTTGTATTCATTTCATACTCACCACACCCCTTGTCAATGATTTGGACCTTGGTAATGGTGGAATCAGATGTGGATGATGGAGTGGATGAAGTGGTGATTAGTGTGTTAGTGGATGAATGGGATGCTAATGTCTGAGATTCCTCCATTTCTACCCTAGGGCATTAATGAGAATGGGGAAAGGAAGCCTGTAGTGTGCAAAAATATTCAAATGGTTGAGGATCAACTTGTATAGTTACTTACATTCCTTGAAATGGGAATTTCAAACATTGGTGATAGGTTGATGGAACAACTTACATAGAGTGAATCCATGGGTGGCCAAGGAGGATGCTATATGGAAGATCAAGGTCCAAAACATGACACATAGTGTATTGCACAATGAGGCCCACCTAAATAGGAAGACAAATAGTTCCCTTAGAATATCATTTTGCATTATCAAAGGCTTTGATGGTGATAACTTGATTGTTTAGGTCAGCTTGGGTGTATCCCACCTGTTGTATAAATTTTAATGTACAAAGATTTAGGGAAAAACCATTATCTACCAAGACCCTTTTTACTTTATGAAAATTCACACCAACCTCAAGATGAAGGGGACAGTTATGACTTGAGTCAAGGAGGGGCATATCTTTCTGGTTGAAACCTAATTGGTAGGTGGCTAAGAGGTGTCCAACTAATGCTTGGAATTGTGTGGGTTCTATGTCCTTGGGAACTTGAGTGTTTTGTTATGCCTTATTTAGGATCTCTTAATGCACAGGGGAAGACTTAAGCAGATCCAGGATAGAAATCTGGGCCGAGGTCTCTCCTAAGTGATCAAGGATGTTGTGTTGCGAACTGACAGATGGCGGCTGGGTAGATGCGGAGGCTCTTGGTACTATGTTGTGTTTGATGCATATCATATATACATGTGGCTCTACTTGTTCAATGTGCATAACAATGCCTTGATAATTGTACGGCACATTTTTGTAACTGATGTTATTAGTGTTGTTATTTTGGTTGTTATTGTTGCTAGGCCCAGGATTGGAGTTGGATGTACTAGGACCTTGGTTATTCTTGGGAAAAGCATTTTGATATATTTGAAGTTGAGCATTAGACGAGGTTGTCTTGTTGGCATCCACATGTATTTCACCCCGATCTATGAGATCCTAGATGTACATTTTCAAACCTTGACACTTGTTTAATGTATGTCCTTTGATCTTGTGAAATTCATAATACTTGTTTTCTTTAAACCATTTTGGTTTAGGCTTGGAGTCATCAAGGGGCTTAGTTACAGGATATGTGATCGGATAGTTAGCTTGAAGAAGCCTATTAAATATGGCATTGAGGGGTTCTCCTTATTCAGTAAACTTGAATTTGTTTCCCTCTTGGTTGTTTTGATTTGACTGTTGGGGAGGATGAGGTGCTCCTTGGGGTATGAATATGGCATTTGGGATTGACTGTTATTGTTGAGGAGGACATTGCAGCTTTTGCGAGGCATTAGCCACTTGAACATGTTTGGTGTCCATGACACCATCATTGAAAACATTCTTATTCTTATTCCAATAACAAGGTTTATCTGCAGAGGACCTCTCTTTATCAAAATTGAAAATTTTCACCTAACCTTGAGCAACAAGGGCTCCTTCGAGGATAGGACCTTTCTCCACGATTGCCGCAAAGGTTGTGACACAATGGAGTCGGAAGTTGTGGGCCATGTCTAGATGAGAATTGTCAAGAACAAAGTGGCCATATCCTTCTCCCTCAGTGGGGATTTCATCTCACTGGCTAAGGCTCACCATCTTTGTAGATAGCTTGCAAATTTTTCCGCGTCACACTATTTTTCTTTCAGGAGATCAAGCGTATCAATATCCTTCTCCTTATTAAAGGAGAAGTGGGAGACAAATTCTTCTAACAGTTGTGCAAAGGATTTGATGAATCCCTTCTCAAGACCCATGAACCAATCAAGAGTGATTCCCTATAGACTCCTAGGGAACAATTGCATGAGGTAGTTGTCATTGTGCATGACTTCTTGACAGTGGGAATAAACCTCTTGAAGATGAGCTTTGGGGTCTTTTGTTCCCTTGTACTTATTAAACTTTTGCATTTCAAATTTTTTTGGGAAAGGAATCAATGAAATGGAGGGATCAAATGGATAAGGACAAATGTCCTCAAATTTGAAAGATTCTTTGCCCGTCCCAGCTTGTAAGTCCTTTAACGCAGCTTTGACTTCTTTCAAGTCTTTGTTGATAGGTGTTGCAGGAGTCGGAATAGGTTGATTGTACATATGATATTGTTGGTATGATGAGGATGGAATAGCAGTAGTTGGATCATAAGCGAATTGAGGTGTATGAGGAGGCATTTGCTAGCTCTGATTGATGTAAGCAGATTGTGGATTAACGTAAGGTGGGTATGAAGATGATGGATTTTGATGGTAAGAAGTGGAAGTTGCTTGTTGATAGGGTGGTTGTTCTTGATAATAAGAAGTGGATGGAACACCCTGTTGATATTATGTAGGATTTTGATAGTATGAAGAGGTAGAAGCCCCTTGTTGATATGGTTGCAGTTGTTGATAGTAAGAGGTGGATGGAGCACCCTGTTGATAAGACGAATGTGGCTGGAGATAGGATGGATTGGATTGGTAGGAATATATAATAGTGGGTTGTTGTATGAAATATGGAGGTTGTTGTGGATTTGATGGTTGTTGATAAGGATGTGCATGTGATTGCAGAGGGTTGGTGTAAAGTGGCGGTTGGGTCCGTGTTTGATTTTGGGAGACCAGATCAGGATTTCGATTAGGATGGGATGGAGTAGTATAGGCAGTATATGTGTTGGATGGATGATAAAGATATTACGCAAGAGGATTACATTGAATTTGTGTAGGAATGTGTGTATGTTGTGGTGGGTGTTGTTGTTGTGGTGGTTGTTGGTAAGATGGGCGAGATGGGATATGTTTTTGTTGTGGTACTACTAAAAAAGCATCATGTGGCAGTTGCGGCGACTGTGATGTAGTTTGTGTCACCTGGTGCGGTGGTTGTGTAGGAACGGTAGAGTGTTGTTGAGGAATTGAAACATTTTGTTGTGGGATTGTGACATGGTGATGCGGAGGTTGTTGATGAGGTGGTTAAGTCAAGGCAACAACAACAACAACATGTTGAGGCGGTGCTTGCAAGGGGATAGCTCTGTGTTGAGAGGGATTAACGAGAGGTTGTTGGAATTTCGGTGGTGGTAGATTGCTAGCAGGTGTAGATCTTGGAGGTGGCATCAACGCAAGGACAGGTGTGCCCCTATTATTGACGGGTGGTTGACTAGGATGTTTAGATGGAATTGGTGGAGCGGATGGAATGTATAGTGGCATGTCATAGGCATAGGGGTCATTAGCATCGAGTTGTGCTACAAAGGTTTTGGTTGGCATGTGAGGATAACTAGCAACTTGATGTATCACAACATTTTTGAACTCAGGGTGATACCAATTCTCTGTGGGTGCACCTCTGGGGACATATGAATTCCCTGGAACATTCTATGAAGTTTGTAGATCTATAGGTGTTGGAAGAGTGTGGGTACCAGCATATTGTGATGCATCAAAATCAGATGGTGGTTTGATTCCTCTCATGATCAGAGTGTCGATAATCTTATCCTTGCACTCATTGAGGAGATGATCTGTCATCTGAACATTAATAGGATCACTAAGGTATTCATCAATCGTGACCTTAGGTTGATTAACCATGTTTTCGTCACCAGGTGGTGTGGTGTTTTGAACGTCAATATTGGATTGTGATGAAGCATCGTTATGGGGATCTTGTGGGATGTTCCACTAGGAACCTTGGGCTTGTTGTTTTGTCATTTTATTTTTTGCTTTTGATCGGGTCTGAACGGGCATGAAAGTGCAAGACAACTAGGTGGACTAAGATGCAGTTAAACTCTAGGGTGCAATGCAAAGATGACAATTGGAGGATTGATCAGATTGGATGAGGGATCGATTGATTGGATGGTTGGATAAAGATTTGATTGGATAAGATTGGATAAGGTTGATCGATAAAATGATTGATAGGATTGGATGAGGTTGGATGATTGGAAGGGATTCTAAATTGAGTTTGGAAATCACCCTAGGTGACTTAAGGTGTTGATTTGATCAGATTAAAGGATAAACTGATGATCAGGGCACCGAATCCGTCTTGAGATAGAAGGGGATTTATAGGGCCAAGGATGATGACTTACTTAGGATGGATGGTGATCCTAAGTAGATTTTGAAGGATGACAATCGGTTTCAGGCACCTAGGTCGATTTGGATAATAACTTCAAACGAAGTTTAGAGGATTTGGATTAAGAAAACGATAATGGATGTGTAACCTAAAGATGATTAGGGATATACCTATATGATTTGGATAATGATTTGGATGCAGATGGGTCGAGATGCAAATGGATTGACGTGAGGATTATGCATGGATGGGATGTGCAAATGGCTAGGAAAATAATAAGCTTTTCAAAATCCGAGTAGGTTAGCTTTTCAAAAGAAGATCAGGCAGGTGCAAAATCACTTAGTTTCGGGGCAAGGTCACCCAAACTGGTTCTGGATTCAACTTAGTCTAAAAATGGTCAAGTGATATCGATAAACGGGGTGAACAAACTTTCAAGACGGGCAAACAGGTGCATGGAACGGGTGAACTGTCACTCAGAACGGGTGAACAGATACACGAAACGGGCAAACAGATGCTCAAAATAGGTGAACAGATACATGGAACGGGTGAATGGATACTCAAAATGAGAGAACGACGCTCAAAATGGGAAAATGGATACTCGGAATAGGAAAATGGATACCCAAAATGGGAGAATGGATGCTCAAAATGAGGGAATGATGCTCGGAACGGGTGGACGGATAATTGGAATAGGCGAACGGATACCCAAAATGAGAGAATGGATATCGAGAATGAGGGAACGACACTCGAAATGGGAAAATGGATGGATAGAATGGAAAAACAACTAGCAAACTGAAGGTGAAAATAATTGTCTAGAGGGCAAGGTCACCCCTTTGAGGGAAGGGTCACCCCTTTGGAAGGCAGGGTCGCTTGTTTGGAAAAATTGATCAGATTTGACTTGAAAAATAGTTGAAATGAAAGGGCAGGGTCGCCCCTTTAAGGACAAGGTCGCCTGTTCTAGGAAAAATGATCAAATTTGACTTGGTCTGAGTGGAAAATAGTTGAAATAGAAGGGTAGGGTCACCTTTGTTTGGTGATCTGGACTTAACATAGGGAGAAATAGCTATGGCAAAGGACAAAAATAGCAAGCAAATGGCCAAGACTGACTGATAAACATTGGTTTTGCACAAAGAAGATAGTTCAAGCAGCATAATCCTAAGATTAATGTTAAGGTATAACCAACGTGGTCCTCTATCTAGGCTGAACAAGGCATCTAAGGGAGTCCTTGATATATGCACGGTATGTGGGGCACAATCGTGAACACCAGCTCATCACAAGCGTGAGTCGGGAACTTCTAGCGAGATACTAAAAGCTCGGACCAACTCTTCACGTCTTGTCTAGGTATCACCCTAGCTTTGACGCTTTGCCAGACATGATGTGACTGGATTGAGGTATAGATTTTAATCTCCCCCCTTTATATACCATGTCGGTAACACATGGTTGGATTCATCCCTTGGGGTGATGAAATCCCCAAGCAGGTCCCGCTAAGAAAAAGAAAAAGGGGTACAAAAAGGACTTAAGTGGACTACGATTTATCTTCACCCAGGATCGCCAAATGGTGCAAGGGGATTGGATAGGTCAATAGTCCACCCACAAGCACAATAAATAGTTAATTGACCCTCTAATTAGAGCTACGTGCCTAATTAAGCTGAAAATAATAAGCAAAACTCTAACCAAAGAAAGTATTTGTTCTCCCCCTGCAGCAAGTATGTTAGTAGTTTTCTTATTATTGTCTTCTACAATCATTAAACAATTGCACAAACGTTAGCAAAAACAACACACTCACAAATGAGACACATTAGAGGATCAGTATTGAAGAAAACAGAAGCAAATGAACTTTGGAAATGCAATTTTAGCTCTTTGTTTTGCCTGATTTACCTTTGTTCAATGTGGGGTTGCCTTTGTGTTTTGGATGTAGCTGGCTCTGTGGGCGCAACCGGATCTTTTTGGCGGGGTCACCCCTTTGTGGGCGGAGTCGCCTCTGTATTTTGGGTAGGGTCACCTTTGTGTATCTGAACATGCAAAATGTCAGAAAAATAGAAAACAGAAAATGAACACATGGGCAGTGTTGCCTCTGTTAGGGCAGTGTCGCCGTTTTGAGGTTGGGGTCACCTCTTTCAAGGTGGGATCGCCTATGTATTCTGGGCAAGGTCACCTCTATGTTCTTGAACCTGCAAAATATCAAACAACAGAAAATGTAAAAAGTACAGACCCGTTTGTGGGTCCCACCGGACATGACAAAAATGTGTGCAAGTGTTTTTCTACTCTAGAATGCAAAACAAATGGAAATGAAAAAATAATAATACACAAACAAACACTCAATGATTAGCCAAATTTGAATCCAAAAAAAAAAAAAAAATGTTATACCTTGCTCGGATTGATGAGTTGGTTGACCCTTTGATGATGCTTGGTTGTATGCTCGTTTGATGGAAAATGCATGCAATAATGGAGGTGGGTATTGAGATGAAGATGGTAGGTGAATGCAATAATGGCTAATATGGTTGCAAATACTAAGAGTGCTAAAATTTCTTGAATGCTAGAGAGTGAATACAAAATAAAAAGCTATTGTCTCAAATTCTTGTCTAACCTTCTTAACTTGAGACCAAGCCTCTCAGTTTAAAGAAGAATGGACGACTAGGATTAAGCCATCATGGACAAGATGGAGGGTTGTGGTGAGTTGAGGACTCATAAGCCCTCACATCTTGCCATGTGGCTTGTGAGGTGGAAAGAGGACAAGTGACATGGAAAAGGACATGTGAGGTGGAGGTACTTGCAAGTAACTTGGGATGGGAGAGGATTTCCTCAAAAAGGAAGTCCTTGTCCCCATATGGGGTTGATAGTAACAAGTGAGGAATTTTAGAAAGTCCTCTCTTGTCACCATGGGGATGGGAGAAGTTGTTGGAGAAATAAATGTGAATTTTAAATTCACATGATTAGAAGTATCTAGTGGATAAGACAAGGTCCTCCTAAAGGAGGTCCTTGTCCCATGTGACTGAAGTGACCTATGAGAGGTTATGGGGAAGAGAGATGCATGGGAGGAATAAATGTGAATTTTTAATTCACATGGGGAAGAGGTCGATACCCAATAAGGCAAGTGCCTATGAAAGGTTGACTTAAGGACATACCAGAAAAGGTAAGTGATTATATTAAGGTTGTGCAAACATGTGATTAACTAACTTAATGAAGATTAGAGGCAAGTGGCCAAATATGGAGGATGTGACATTAATCCTTATTAAGGATATGTACATCTTAGTCATAGATTAATTAGATTAATCTAGATTAGAGGAAAGTTTATGGAGGATGGGACAAGGGGAGAGAGAGAGAGAGAGAGAGAGAGAGAATGAATTTAAAATTGAAGAAGATAAATGAGTAAACTAAATAAATTGATACATTTATTTAATTTAGAGAGGAAATGGAAAAGAATAAAGTATTTAATTAAATACTTTTAGAAACCTTAGGGGAAGGGGAAATATTAATTAAATAGGACATTTAATTAATATAAATGAATTATACGAATAGATGATAGGATTTTGACCATATGGGAGTGGTCAAATTTGGATGTTCACAAAAAGTAAGCAATTGCATTTGGTTTGTTAAACATGGTCCCTGGTACAACTACTAGAGTTTTTAAGAACCTTTGAGTATGTTCTAATTTTCACACTGCACCTAAATTCATCTCCAAGATTGTTGCAAGAGAAATTGTTCTAAGAGATGTGAACCATTTCCATCATTTTAAACAGGGACAATGTTCTTGTCGAGAATGTTGGTGATGCTAAATGAAACAATCTGAAAAATAGGCTTACACTATAATAATGTGCACTACATCAAATATCCAATAATGTTCTTGTGGAGAATGTTGGTGATGCTAAATGAAACAATCTGAAAAATAGGCTTACACTATAATAATGTTCACTACATCAGATATCCAGTAATAACGAAGGGACATCCATCAAAGCATAACTTGACAAGGATTTTTTGTCATATGTTGTAGTTACAAGTGCCCTGCTAGACATACATGAAAATATGAAAGAAATATACACAAGGCAAGCAAATTGTTTCAAAAAAATGCCTCAAAGAAATGTGATATTTTGTTTTATAGTTTAACCGTGATACTAAACTATTTTGACATGATCCTTGCGGTGATGCGGGATGTTACCGCTACAGTACACTATTATTGCTTGACCTTCACAGTAATTCAAGATGTTACCGCTACACCGCACTGTTATTACTCAGCCTTCATGGTAATGCGAGATATTACCGCTACACCACACTGTGTCTTCTTGGCTCTTGCGAGGATGTGGAAGAATTATTTGATTTACCACCATACCACATATTTATTGCTCGATCTTCGTAGTAATGCAAGATGTTACCGCTACACCGCACCATGTCTTCTTGGCTCTTGTGGTATGGTGGTATTATGAAACTTGTCATGACCATCTACTACCTTGACACAATAGCCTTATGAAACTTTTCAATGTTTATGGGCACCTTTTAAATTACATTTAGATCTATAAGGAAACTATCCCATAGGGATGACAGTCCCAAGAAACATGGCAATGGTTACACCAATAAATGGTTAACTAGAAACCATGAATTTTCAATGCATAATGGAGAATATACAGAGAGTTAAGTCAATGAGAAAACATCCTTAGAGATTTTTTATCAAAAGTATCATAATCTAAGAGTTCATAGTAGAAAATCATATACCCTCAAAGACCTAACAATCATAATAAACCTAATGATATCTTTTGGAGTCATAAGAATAAATTCATAAGAGAAAAGATGCAAGAGCATGAAAAGACATTGAGATGGAAGGGAAGTTGGTAGAGTTGAAGAATCGAACATGTACTGAGAAGGTAGGGAGAACAAAGTAATTTACAGTCAAGAGCATCATGGCAATTTCTCAGGTGACTATATTTGGGCAAGGAGAGAACTTAGTGACAACATTACCATCAAAAAAATAAGGATACTCAAAACCCTACCAAACCCTAGGTCATTTTTCATCACCTTGTAGAGATCTCAAACATGCATGAAAATATTTCACAGAGACTAAAATCATCTCTATTTTTTATGATCACAAAAGTGAAAAAAGGTAACAAAAATTTAGATTTACAAGTGATGAAAAGAAGTACATGGAAAGTATATTATGCTCAATTTATTTTAAAAAAATAACTTAACCATTAACTATCCAATACAATCTAACAAAATACAAATATACAATGAAATATTATGATTAACAAAATGATAATCTTAACGTTTATCTTAAGGTCAACCAAAAAAAATGAGCAAGTGAAAAATAACACCCTTAAATTATTCTAAACAAATAAAATTTTCATTTACATGATTTTCAAGCAATAGATTTTTAGATCCATCCAGCTATACAAAAATCAAATCAAATCTGCAATGATCTCAAAGATCTGAAGGTTTAAAAATCTGATATTTTTAGATCTATTCTTGGGTGTATCTGACAAAATTCATTGTAGAAGGATGGTTCATTGCCTCATTTAGACCTAGATGTGGAACTGCCTTTGTTGTTTCCATAGAATCCAAAATAGGCCTAACAAATGCTGGAAGAAATAACCCTGTAAACACACAAAAGTAAAAGCTAAATTAGTAGTAATTTACTAATTTTCATTCAACTTCTCTTTAATCATTTTAAGTACCTGATTCTATTGTACTTTAAATATTTATAATATGAAGTTTAGCTATCTAAATAGCTTAAATAATTTTAAGTTATAAAACTGATAAATAGGCTTTAGCAATTCAAAAAAAATCCAATTCTAAAATTTTAAATATCTTTACTATATCTATTTACTGTTGTTAGAGAGTTGCAAATTGTGAATTGTCCTCTGTCCTATAGGACTGAGAAAGGAAGAACACTGTCAAATAGTGATTGAATCATAATAAACAGTCCAAAAATAATGAAAGTTACTGTCAAATGGTGACAAGAGCTATCCTTTAAGTCATTTGCACATGGTTATTGAGAACACAGTGAGTAAGAAGTAAAAGAGCATTGTATCATAGCACTGCAAAATGGTCATGAGTTGTACAATGAACTTCACTGTTCTTTTGATCACAAAGGAGATCAAGATAATAACCAACATATTGATGTGCACATAGAATGTTCATGGAGTGCAAACTTCCTTACAAATTAATTACCACAACAAAGTTTGAGGTGAACTGCACCTGTTATTTTATGTTTATATGGATATGTTCTAACTTGTAGTTAATTGTTGTAGCATAATAGATAGGCTAAATAGTTGTTCATATACCATTGTTTCAAATTTTAATTGCTATACCTTATTCTAGAAGCAAATCAGAGGGGGATTCTATACATAACACCATTGTTTCAAATTCAAAATTGTTGGTTCTTTCACAATTGTTCGCTTCATTTATTTGATCTAAGACAACCTGTTGTATAGAAGATGCTCTCAAAATCATAGTAAAATCCTTTATTCCAAGATGATTGTTCAGAATCTTCCCATCATAACAATGAACAAAAGCATCAGCCAGTAACCTAAACTTTGCAAGAGTTTCATCAAATTATACTTTTCCACTCTCTTTTCCATTCTGAATTTTATTCCCAATTTAATCCATGATGAACTTCCTCATCCTATAGATATTGTTGTTAGCCATAACTTTACCAGGTGTCGAGGATAGCTTCAATTTTTTACCCAAGTAGCAATTGAAAAAAATTGGCCTTACCAAATCAAAAATCTGGTAAGGTTGGATTTTGTCAATTGCTACTTGGGTAAAAAATTGAAGCTATCCTCGACACCTGGTAAAGTTATGGCTAACATCAGGATCTACAAGCTGAGGAAGTTCTTCATGGATGAAATTGTGAATAAAATTCAAAATGGAAAAGAGAGTGGAAAAGTAGAATTTGATGAAACTCTTGCAAAGTTCAAGTTAATGACTGATGCTTTTGTTCATTATTATGATGGAAAAGATTTTGAACAGTCATCCCGTAATAAAGGATTTTACTATGATTTTGAGAGAATCTTCTATACAGCAGGATGTCTTAGATCAAATAAATGAAGCAAACAATTGTGAAAGAGCCATCAATTTTGAATTTGAAACAAGGGTGTCTTAAGTATAGACTCCCCTTCTAATTTTGTCCTAGAATAAGGTATAGCAATTTAGAATTTGAAAAAATGGTATATGAATAATTATTTAGCCTATCTATTATGCTACAACAATTAACTATAGGCTATAACATATCCATATCAATATAAAATACTAAGTGCAATTCACCTCAAACTTTGTTGCACCTGAGTATGATAGTAGCTGAGCTTCTAGTGTTTCTAGATGAAACCTATAGCGAAAATGTGTAGTCTCCATTTAAAGGAACCATCTTCGGAGCTCTTCCCTGAAATGAGGGTTGAAAACATTGTAAGAAAAGAAATACCATAATTCTAAAGTAACAATTTGTATCAAGAAAAATGTCAAAAAGTATAATTAAAAAGACAAATCCTTATAATTGGACCAAGCAAATTTATGATTTTATCTTTAGAATGTAGTAACTTTCTCTGTCGGAGCTTCACGACCTCAAATTAGATCTCAAATTGGACCAATAAAATTTGTGTTTTTATCTTTAGAATGTATGAACTTCCTTTGTCGAAGCTTCACGACCTCAAATTAGATCTGGAATTGGGCCAGCACATTTATGATTTTATCTTTAGAATGTACAAAATTTCTCTATTAGATATTAAATATCTCAGGTTGGATGTCAAATTGGACCGGAATATTTATGATTTTATCTTTAGAATAAAATAACTTCCTCTATCAGATATTCAAAAATTCCTACACTCAGGCTCTACTTCCCAGCAAAAACACTTGAAAGTGTTTCACACTGGCTCAAGGTACTCTCCAACCTGGTTATGTCACCGATAGCAATCCAATTTTTCCTAAACTGTCCATTCTTGAACGTTGCATCACAATCTATTCTTCCTGCACATAAAAATGCCACATATTAACCCCTTCTAAATAAAACTCAAAATCATCATAAAACCATAATTAATAAATCATTTCAGCTTCAGAAAGAATCCGATGTCATTTACTATCAAAACAAAAGTTGTATAAATCACAAAAAATCCGTGAAGCCATCCATCCAAAGAGAAAATAAGCAATGTAAGGATTTGAGCAATATAAGTCCAAAGGGTTATGTTGTAACGATAATGTAATCACCATAAGAGCACAACTGAGGAAAAAATTATTGTGACTATAATTATGTGATCCATGACTCTATTGGTCATGTGGCACAGTTGTGCTATAACAAATACATGATGCATTCATGTGTGACCCAAGTTTAATGTGGCTATGTTGTGATAGAAATGGAGGCACTCATATGAGCACAATTCATGTACAAATCATTGTCATCACAATTAGGTGTCAATCATCATTGGGTGCATTCAAGTTGACTCAAGTTTAACAGGTTACAATGTAATGATAGCATGATCCAAGAGTGATTACCTCTTGCTGCAATAAAGAGCCTATAACTCTAGTTGATATGCAGAGTGGTTTTGTTATATCAATTATGTAGTGCATTCAAGCACAACCCATGTTTAATGGGATATTCTATAGATTGATCAAGATTTTCTAAACCTTATGAATGTTACTTAAAAGTGTACAGCTTAAACTACAAACCAAGTTTGTTACATACTTGAATGCAATCTTGGGTTACCACAAACTATAATAATGTGTTATGCTAATAACCATTATGGAAAGTGTTAAAGCAAGACCCATGCTATATAGGATACATTTCCCTGATCAGGTTTTCCTCACTTAATGATCAAACACAATATTCCCACACACTCTAGGATACAATCTAAGATCATACCACAACCCTGTCAAGACAACTAATTTTTTGACCCAAGATTTAAGGTTTTTTTTAATACCAATAGAAGAATTGGTAAGAGCATGAATAGGGTACAAACCATAGGCCTTCGTAGAAACATAAACCATAACTCTAGTGGATTAGTGAGGTTGCAATACCAGAAAGATTGAGACATTGTAGCCAATAACAAAATCTTGCAATCTAAAGATTGTAGCCAATAACTAGCACACTATGTAGCTCGGTGACATTTGTAAATGTGATATATGGTAAGAAGAATGATATTCACTTGATGTGTGACAGTCAAAAAGAGGTTGAGCAGTGACAAGATAATAAATCTCAAACCTTGCATAGTAAAGTGGAGATTTTAACAATGAGTTTTCTTACCCCCTTACTGACCTTAAGGGTTTTTCAAATGCTATTGTATGTATTAGACAAGGAAAATGCAATTAGGGAATGACTGTCCAAATGATGTAATAGTGGTAATCATAGGTTTAATGTTTCTTCTTAGCCATTGTATAATGGAGGTAGTGGATTGCATGTTTGAACAGTGTTTTGAGACTCATCAAAGATGGGAGAATAGTGAATAATACCTTGTGGACTGTGAAGTAGTGAAAATAAGGTTGAAGGATCTTAAGACCCATAATACCATGAAATAATGAGTCAACTATAGTAAGTAATTAGGCATTCTATAGGGAATAGTTTGATTTTATCGAAGGATTCTCATGAAAGGAATCTTCAAGTGACAGTGAGTGAGTCGTTTGAGATCAGAGCTAAGGGTGCAATATCCAATCTTAAAGGCAGTTAGCAAAGCAGTAAATGTGTAAGAAAATAAAATTATACACAACAAACAATTCATAATGTTATCTTGCATAATGCCTTGAGTTTGAAGACAAAAATCTCATTGTATCTTGATGAAATTAGTGACCTTAATGGTCAATCAATAGTAACCATGATTTTAAAGCATGCTATTGTGCTTACGGAGGTAACATTTTAAGCAAGGTAGTGAGTGGTGATTTGGGACAATGGTAGGTATGAAGGACTTGCTTTACATGCATACTATGTAGTCTAGCTTAAGAAAATGTTCTTAGAAGAGATTGAAGGTGGATTATGGAACTCAAGGGTTACCATGATAAGGATTAAAGCAAAGACCGAGATCTATTTAAAAGCCATTGTCATGAAGATATTGAAGATGTCACATGCAACCCTAGTAGCTGGAGTAATGAATATAGTGCCAAAGAGGATAATGTGTTGGGGTAGATTTAGGAGATCTCCATATTATCTAATCACAAGAAATTACATCATTTATTTATTTTTTAAAATTAAAAGAAAACATTCTAAACTCTATATAGGATACATTGATAATTCAAAAGCATCTGATTTATTTTTTAAATTAAAATAAATCATTCTAAACCCTATATAGGATACATCGATACTTCAAAATTATCTAAAGGAATTTAAGATTATGTAAATATATGTCAATTAAATACTTGGATTGCAAAAAGTAGTGCAAACAATGTAACCCTTGTTGAGCAAAGTAGCAATGAATCATATGCCTCCCATCACACACATCTCCTTACCATTCTTTGTCATTGTTTACTGAAACACTTCTCCATTTTGGTGAGCTACACCTGGAAATAAGGTTTCGACGAAGATATTCGAGTATTTTTATTAAAATTACAACTCCATTTTGGTGGGCTACGCTTGAAAATAAGATTTCGACGAAAGTTTTAGAGTATGTTTATTAAAGTTTTAGAGTATTTTGGCTGGCTATATTCTTGATTCCTTAAATGGTTTATTCAAATGGATTGTGACTAAATAAATGACTAACTATTTATTCATTTTTATTTGTGTGACTAAATAATTTTTAGTCAACAACTAAATTAGTCATTTATTTACTCATTTATAGCTAAGTTGCAAAAAAATAGTAGAATTTAGTCATTTTTAGTTGTTGTGACTAAAATTTTTAGTCACCTAGTCCAAATTCTACTAGTAGGTCAAGCATACAAGAGGATATGACACTGGTTAGAGTTGTGACAATGGAAGATGATTCTCAAATAGCATTGAAGATGGAAGAAAGGATGAACAAGAGGTTTGAGAATAAACAAAAAGGAAAGGATGGAGCTTATGTGCAGAAAAAATAGGATGAACAACATATTAGAGACATTAAGGAAAGCAAGGATGAAATATTTGAAAGCACAAGCAAGTCTTGTGATCAAAATTTTAGAGGAAGAGGAAGATCGGGTAGAGGATTTGAAAGATGAAATTACAAAATAACTTGTTTTAGATGTGAGGAAGAGGATCATAGAGCACATGATTGTCCTCATGAAGAGAAAAGACCGAGGAGAAGAACTGAAAATTAGAATAGAGCAGCAAACATAAATGGAGAAGATGCACATTCAACACTTTCTGAAGAAGCGAACGATGGTGAAGCCTTGATGACGAGAATAATTTTGATGAATGAAAATAGTGAAACTATTCAGAGGATAAGTTTGTTTAGGACAAGATGTAAATGAAAAGGTAAAATTTTTAATGTCATTATTCATGATGGTAGTACTGATAATCTTGTTTGTATAGAGATGGTTGAGAAGTTGCAGTTGGAAAGAAAGAGGCACCTACATCCGTATAGGATCTCATGGTTGAAGGATGGTCACAGGGTGTTGGTAAATGAACAATGTGTGGTAAGATTTAAGATTGGAAGTTATTATGATGAACTATTGTGTGATGCTATGAAAATGGATGTTTGTCATTTTTTGTTTGGTAGACAGTGGTAGTTTGACAAGAAAGAAGTGCATGATGGATGTGTGAACACTTATATTTTCACAAAGGATGGAGTTCATCATAAGTTGAAGCCATTGGATGAGAAAGGAGGCAAGGTATGTAGCAAGGTTGGAATTTTTTTTTATTAATTATTTGAAACAATTAGAGAAAAAGGATGAAGGTGAGGAGGAGGATTTTCTAATGCAATTGGAAGCAATTGAAAGAGAGTGGAGTGAGAAAATTTCAGCTAACACAAAGGTTGCAGCCAAAGGTAATGAGGTAATTTCAGATTTTTATGATTTTTATGATGAGAATAAGGATGTAGTTGTAGTAGTAGATGTGTTGGAGATAGGTGAGAGTGATGAGCAAGATGTGAATGTGAAGTTGGAGTTTATTGATGATTCCTTATTTGAGAATGATGAAGGTGAAGATTCCCTGATAGAAGAACTTGATTACTTGTTGTAGAAGGTGGATGATGAGTCACAAGATTATTATTCTAACATTGTTTTAGGTGTATAAAATCAATTTGCAGCAATAGAGTATCTTTCTAAATGCACCAACAGAGTGACAAGTTGCATTGAAGACGAGGAAAAAGAAGAAGAAGAAGAAGTTATAGCAACAAGAAAGGTAATATAGGACACATGTTGCGTTGAAGAAGAAGGTATGAATCCCATTGATTTGCTTCATTTTGATAAAGCACATTGGTGGGAGGTAGAGTTTGATAATCTATATTCCATGGGGATGAGAAAAGGAGGAAAGATGAAAAGGAAAACTAATGTGAAGGTATAGGATGAGAGGACCAGAAAATTTCTAATGAACAAGGAGAAAAGGTGGATCCAAGATAGACACAGAGCATACAATTTTTTATGAGTTTCACTCATGAAACATTTATTTTCTACCCTGGGTGTCTGATACAAGAGCATCCAAGGGGTTAGAGCAATATTACATCAACCAAAAAATAAAGGTGATGTTTCTTTTGAATAAGGGCTAGTTGATTTGATTTGCTAAGTAAGAATATTTTTTAGAAGTTTGGGCTTAGGGTCTTGGACATATCTCTTATCGCTTGCCAAAGAATTTGGACTTAGTCATTTTTCTGCATAGTCTTATCAGACTTTGGACTTCGGGCTTGTTGCTTGCTTGTTGCTAAAGGGATCGAACATTGGGCTTTAGAGTTACGACTTGCACCTTAGCGTAAGTGTTGAAGTAGTGTAAATGGTATAAGAAAACCCTGAATTTCAACCCCTAAAAAGGGAGAAGTGATGAGTTTCAGCTTCGTGAGTCAAGGATAGCTCTTATGCCTTACTCCAAATATGGTAGACAATATGAGGGAGAATCAAAACCGCAACCCTGTGACGTTCGATGGAGTCTTTGGTATGGAGTTATATAACCCACAACCTCATGACAGTCCAAGAAGGAGGTTGTGGTATAGTGATAACCCATGTACACCACAATGATCATTTGGATGGACTACAGTGGAGTGATACCATGCGATATAGTGGTAACTGGTAGAGTGATGAAGCTTAAGCGCAACACCATAATTGTTCAAGTTGGTGTCAGCGATATTGTGGTAAAATGATTAAGTTATGACGTGGATGATCAGATGAAAACTAAGTTTGATGCTCGGTCATGGCATGAATCTTCTAGTCCGATGATTGCATGATACGATGATGCATAAATGGTGTAACTATTCCGGTAACATTAATGTTGCAGGGAAGTGGATGGTGGCACGATGGAAAGAATGGACGATAGACTTTAATGTAGATTTTATCGACAAGAAGAAAAAGGAGAAAAATACATGGAACGTGGGTAGAAACCCTAGGTCATGGATGCTCATAAAGAAAAAAAATACATCGAATCAATAGAGGGAAGTAAGTAATGGAGGATTGAATTGATTCCTCATGGTGAAGGCATGAATTTGAAGGTGAGTTAGCTTTTATTTGAATATTGGTAAACTGTGAAATCAAGAAGGCTCATACAAGGGTGAATGCAATAATATAATGTTATTTTTATTATTACAGTAATAAACAAAGGCTTTGTTCTCTCTTGTATTCTTGTTTAGTGTATCTTTGTTGTTGTTGTGAGTCAAATATCTGTAAGGGGAGTACCCTACATTAGAAATGAAGGAATTGATAGGTATTTTTACCTTGTGGTTAATGTCATTTATTATTCTTGTGGATTTTTTTTAGTAATAAATCTATGTTAGGCACCCAAGGGCCATAAAAAGCATTGAAGTTTAAATTATAGTTACAATGAGCTCACCACAACTATCTTATTATATTTATCAAACTAAATCATACCATCCTCTAATAAAAAATGCCACCCTCTATTTATTTTAACATCTTCATAATTTACCATGTATTAAAATAAAAATCCTCCTACCATGGCCTCTTCCATAATCAAGAGTCGTCAACATTTTTAAATCACAGTCTAAATTAGTCGTAGTGATCAACATTCCCTCTTAGCCTTCCACTATTGTTCACTTATTCTCCTAGAGGTGTGACATAATCTTTTTCATCCATGTCTTCAAGCCTAAAAAATAGGGCATTCGTTGATACCCTACCTTGAGCTATAGGAAAATCCTTCCCACCAAAAACTTTCAACTGACTAACATAGAGAACAATTTATACCAAATAATTTTTACAAAATAGAGAAGACAATGATACCCATCCATGTAACACATTTTGAGAAAATCACAAATAAAAGCTCAAAAATATACACCATAGGAAATGACCCTATACCACCACAAATACCCATGGAAATCTAACAAGATAAGCATTTAAACTAAAACTATATCATGCATTTATATTCCCATGTGTGTTGATTCACATATAGCAAAAATGAATTTCCTTCAACCATTACACGAGAGTTCCCCTATTTACCATATTTCATCTTAGTTTAAATCCTAGAGGAAGGAAGGGCAGATTACATCAGACCACCTCTAAAGTTTGAGTAGCTTATATACAAATATATATTATTTCATCATTGTTAATTTTATAAAGGACGGGGGGGTAGGGAAAATTATGTAGGCCCGACTTGGTTCCCACTTGCCTTCAGATATTTCACACCTTTCATTTTTATGGTTGGAACAAGCACTACCATAATCTATAACCTATTTTCTCACAACATACAATACTACCCACACATGTACTAGGGGAGGATAATTTTCATTACCTTTGCCAATTCTTCCAACCAATACTAAATCCTTGCTTATGCGTCTTCGATGACATGAAGATGCTCAATGTAAAAATTGAAAAAATATTTTCTTAATCCACAACCGTATTTATATCTCCATTCAAAAGGTAAGTCCCGATTATTAGGAGTATCAAATCTTAGCTCAAAGATTGTGTTTCATTAAAACACACTTCTCATTCCCAAAGATTGGTTGGATCTAGCAACAACCTTTTCAAGGAATCCTTAATTTACCGACACAGGGTGCAACTTCCATCTTCTTCACCAATTACTATATCCTCATCACCCAAGTATGCAGGTTAGGATTAGATATCTCTTTCTCTAATAATTTCATACATTTTTCCACCACCTTGGTTGTATTAGTTCTTTTACTATTTATCTCCTTCTTAGTACCAACTACCACCCTATAATTCTTGAATTGTTGCTTTTTTTTTCTACTACCAAATCTCACCTCCATTGTCCTCAAATTTTATCCACTAAGAAACCCTACTCCATCTAACCAAGATAGAAAAAAAATAACTTAGCCAAGACTCACACTAGAAGATATTCCACCATCATTGTTTTCACACTTGAGTCTATCCTTACCAATCTATGTCATTACTAAGGCTAGCCTTCATCTAATGTAAGAATTAATGAGATCAAATCATGATTAAATTATGCATTAATCAATGAGCTAATGTCCTTATTAAATTGCAGCCTCAATTATTGATTTGACCCTATTTTAACAAAACTTTATATACTTCTCACTAGTGACTTATTTGGTGTATCTGGAGATTTATTTTTTAATTAAATATCTTTTTTTTTCTCCATGTTATTTAAATTTTATCATTTGAATGTTATTTTTTGTTTGTAGTTTTCTTTTTTATTTAGTATAAGGGAAAGAAGATTCAATGGAATCTCTATTTTTCTAATATGGTCACTTATTTTTAATGATGTCACAGTTTTCCTCCAAGGAAAACATAAAAGAAAATCATAAGCATAACTACAAACTCATTTCTTGACATGTTTAGATACATATACACCATATTTTTTTGATTTCAAATAAATTAGAAAACTATTTGTGAAAACATGCTTATGTCCAATAAATAATCACGACTAGAAGTTTTTTTCTCTATATTTTTTACATATGAAGTTTAGTGTATCCCAACATATTCCACAAAAATAGTTTCCTCTTATGACATCAAAAAATGGGGCTCTATTTGAAGATAAACTTTCTTGACTCGGTATGTGTGATTTTGAGATCTAGCCTCTAGTGGTTAAACTTTTCTTTAAGGTAAATTCTCTTATACCAATTGATGAGCACACACACTTATATTAAGAGGGGGGTGAATCAGTATAAGATAAGCTTTTACTTATTTAAAATTCAACAACCATGAAAATATAAATCACACAAGATCTATCAAGTAAGAGACATAAGATTTACGTGGAAACCCTTTCAAGAGAAAATCATGGAGAAATATGGATTCGATATATTGTCTGAATCCAATCACAAAAAGAGTTGTTCGTGAATTGGTGAGAATTCATTCATCTGATGTTCTTTTTTTATAGGAGACTAATTTATATGTTGAAAGTATGGTTGGTTTGGTGCCAAAGTTGTGGGGTCGGGGTGACGACCAGTGTATTGGGGCTCATGGTAATGTAGGGGGTGTGGCTTGCTTGTGGAACCCATTGAAGATTCATCCTCTTTGGTGTATGTCCTCCAAGTCGTCCATCTCTATGGTTGCTTCAATTTTGGAGTCAGGGGGAACTATTCTTCTTTCAAACATCTATTCACCTACGGATTTCCTTGGTAAGCATTTATTGTGGTTTCATATCAATTTCATTCGGAGTCTTGCTCCTTTTTTCCCTTGGATTATTCTGGATGATTTTAATGTCATTATTGAGTTGGATGAGAAGAAGAGTGGTATTATGAGGTTGGAGCCTTATGCCTTCCTTTTTCATGATAACATATTTGCCTTGAATTTGGTTGACATTAAGCCCCATAATGGTCAGTTTACTTGGAGAAATAGGAGAGTGGGAGAGAATTGTATTACTGAGAGACTTGACCATTTTTTTGTTTCATGTTCCTGGGTTGGTGGATTGTGGTTTACTTGCTCTAATATTTTGGACTGGACGGGCTCGAATCACTAGCCTATTAAGTTATCTGCTACTTCAGCACATGTTACTTGGTCCCCCTCTTTCAAGTTCCAAATTATGTGGTTAAGATATTCTTCTTTGCAAGTGCATATGGCTGAATGGTGGTGGATGGGAAGACCTGCTCATGGAACTGCTATGTATTCTTTTTCCAAATCATTGAAATATATGAAATATCAGCTCAAACAGTGGAAAAAGCAGTGTTTTGGAAATATTTTTCATGCTAAGGTGGTTTCTCAAGCTTACTTGGATGTCATCACTCAAGAGATAAGGGAGTTTTGTCTTTCAGAGGATTTACTCAAGGAAGAAGCAAGGGCTTTGAAAACTTTGGAGGAGTGTTAGCTATACGAGGAAATTTATTGGAAACAAAAATCTCATGTGGAGTGGCTACAGGAGGGGGACAAAAACACTAATTTCTTCTTCAATTTGGTGAAAGCTAGGAGACATTTTAATTATATGCATGTTCTTGTGAATGGTTGGGGTGAGCATTTATCTTCTTGGCAGGATATGTCTAGAGAAGCTTCACATTTCTTTGCTTCTTTATTTAGAGAGGATTCTCAAGATGGTTTGACAGAATAAAACCATGTTTTATCGTGTATCCCTTCCTTGGTTACTGGGGAGATGAATGAGAATCTTATGGGCTATATCTCACTAGAGGAATTAGAGGATATTGTTTTCTAGATGAAGAAAGGGAAAGCTCCAAGCCCTGATGGCTTCTCGGTTGAATTTTATCAGGAATTTTGGGATATCATTAAACTAGACCTATTAGAGGTGGTTTGTGAGTCTCAGGGATAAGTAGATGTTGTGGGATTTGAACTCTACCTTCCTTGATCTCATTCCCAAATGTGAGAGGATGGATCGACTGAGTCAATTTTGACCTATTTCTCTTTGCAATGTTGTTTATAAAATCATTTCCAAGCCGATTGTTGAAAGGATGAAGCGATGGCTTATCTTTGAGGAACATAGTGGTTTTTTGGAGGATCAAAAAATTCTAGATGGGATTGTCATCGCTACTGAAACCATTCATTTTATGGCAACCTCGAAAGAAAAGGCTATGTTAATCAAGTTGGATATGGCAAAGGCCTATGACAGAGTTAAGTGGTCCTTCTTGCGAAAAATTCTTATTGCCTTTGGTTTTGTTGAAGAGTAGGTCCAGTGGGTTATGTCTTGTGTTTCTTCTACTTCTTTCTCGGTGTTGATAAATGGTGAGCCTTCTTCTATTTTTACTACTTCTAGAGGCCTTCATCAAGGGGATCCTATCTCTCCTTATTTATTTATTCTTCTTGTTGAAGGTATGGGGAGATTGGTGAAACATAATGTAGAGTTGGGTCTTATTTAGGGTTGGGTGTGGGGAAATAGTTTTCCTCCTCAATCTCACTTGTAATTTGTGGATGATACTACTTTTATGGGTATGGATAAGATCAAAGAAGTCATGAATTTGTGCAAGGCTTTGGATATTTATCTGGCTGCTTTTGGTCAAATGATTAATGAAGATAAATCTTCCATTTTCTTCTTTAATACTTTGTAGCTTATTCAGCAAAGGTTTGCTCATATCTTGAGGTTTCAGATTGGGTCTCTCCCTTTAAATTATCTTGGCACTCCTATCTATCTTGGTAATCTCCCTAGGAATCCTTGGCAGAATATTCTAGACAAGTTCCGTTTGAAGGTTAATAATTGGACTCATAGATGGTTGTCCTTTGTTGGGCATGTTCAGCTACTTAATTCTTTTCTACAGGCTCTTCCTATTTATAGATTTATGCTCCAAGTGGCTCCTATTGGGTTTGTGAAGGATTTGGATTATTTGGCTAGACAATTCTAATGGGTGTGGAGCTTGTCCTCTTCTGAGTGGAGCTTTGTGAAGTGGGATATTGTGTGTAGCCCGAAGCATTTTGGGGGTCTTGGATTGCATAATTTGACTTCGTCTAGGTTGTATTTGGCTACAAAGCTCTATTATATGTGGTGTGTGGAGCAAGATCATATCTGAGCCAGGATTTTATTTCACAAGTACCTTATGGGGGTTTTGAAGGAGGATATTCCCAGGTATCCTCTGGTGGGGAAAGTTTTTGTGATTTGGGGAATGCTTAAGAAAGGGGTTGCACTGATCAAGGAAGGCTTGTTTTGGATATGTAATAGGGGGTTGAGGCCCTCTTTTGGTCAGATTCTTGGGATGATTTTCCCCCCATTTTGTGCCAATATCCTAATTTGTTGAATCTTTTTCAATGCTTCCTAGAGGTTGGTTGGTCTAGGGTGATCGATTTTAAGACTTCTTATCCATGTGGGCAGATGGAGGTGGCTAGGTGGAAGGATCCTTGTGATTGGCCTATGGTTGGGTTGGAGGAGGAATGTGTTGAGCTTCAAAATATTTTAGCTGGTAGAAAATGTAGCTCCCTTAGGGATAAGGATGTTTTGGCTTCTTAGAGCCCGGATCCTAAGGGTGATTTCATTGTGGCTAGTGGGTATTAGGATTTGTTGGCTCATAATTTTGGTGGGTTGGAGGTCCCTTGGTGGAAACATGTGTGGAACAAGTTTTCATGACCAAAGTGTAATTGTTTTTTGTGGAATCTGGCTTGGAATAGATGCTTGACTTGGGATAATCTTCAAAAGTGGAGATTCGAAGGTCCCTCTATTTGTGTTTTGTGCAGTTGCAATGAGGAGGATTCTTCCCACTTGTTTTTCCATTGTCCTTATTCTATGTTGATTTGGTATTTATGGTGAGATGTTTGGAAACATCCATGTGTTCATGTTTCTTCCCTTATTGAGTTTTGGAGCAGTCTAGGAAGACATCCTTCCCAGGCCTCTTTCCTTCAAATTATGTGGTGCATTGGTCCTACTTTCATCCTTTGGAAAATTTGGTTGGAAAGGAATCGTAGGATTTTTTGTGGGGATAGGCTAATGGTTCAATAGGTTTGGCACTGAATTGTTGGTATGATCCAAGAGACGGTGAAAGCCAAATGTGATGTGGCTTATCCTTTGGAAAGAAGTGATGATGAGATTGTCAATAGATTGGGCTTATAGCCTGGGTTGAATTTTGTCTCTACTTGTGTCAAAAGAGGTAGGAGGGCTAAAAAGAAGGTTCAAAGGGTTGGAAGATGGTTGCCTCCCCTGGTGGAAGTTCTAAAGATCAATACAGATGGCTCATCTAAGGTTAATCCAGGGCCTACTGAGATTGGTGGAGTTGGAAGAGATGGTTCTAACTCAATTATTTTCTTCTCCATTCATAAAGGGCAACATTCTAACAACCTTATGGAGGGGTTAACAATTCTCAGGGCTATTGAGTGTGCTTGTGCTTTGGGTCGGTGTAGGATTATTTGTGAATTTGACTCACTGATTATTGTTAATCTATTGCATGAGCAAAGGGTGGTTCAGGTTAATTGGCAACTTGCCTCAATGGTTCAACAGATTTTGCAGATGTGCTCTATGTTGGAAGTGGTGTCTTTTTCCCACATTTTGCGTGAATGGAATAGGGTTGTTGACTATTTGGCTAAGTGGGCTTTGAAGCATGTTGATGATTGGAAGATTGAGGAGTGGGGATAGTTATCCCCTGATTGTTGTCATGAATTAGAGAGGGTCATTGTTGATGGTATGGATGGATAAGGTGTTTGTGGTGGTGTGGATGGTGGTTGTTGTCTTTTTTGGGTGTTTTGGTGATTTCTTTCTTGGGAGCCTACGGGTTCCTTGATCCCTTTGTACTGTTTGTTTCTTGATTTCAATAAAAAAAAATACCCCTTTTTTTCAAAAAAAATCCAATCACAAAAATAAAATCCTCTTACAAAAAAATTGTAGGCACCAACCCACTAGAGACACCAATACCCCTACTAAGCACCAACTTAGTAAGAGACACCAATCTCTTCTATTAAGAGGCACCAACCTCCAAATGAGGAAAATTTATGCCTTATTGAATATAGCTTCTTCAATGGATGATGACCATTTGAAACTCCTTCATGAAAATTTTCTTGCAATGCTTTTCACATGTGCTCTTCTTCCTCAAAAGTCTACTATAATAAATCTAAATGATATTTTATTTAGTGTGTGCTCTCTAACCTCCACTTCAAATTCTATTTATACCCCATTCATGCCTCTTCACCCAATAGGTTTGACCTTATTTGATATAAATAATTTTAATTTAGTTTCACCAATGGGATAGACCAACTTTTACACATAAATTAATTATAATTAAATGTCTCATGGGTTGGCCCATTAAAAATAATAATCCCAATGATTAGTGATTGCATTGGACACTAAGACTAGATGAGGGTAAACCAAAACTAGATGTTGATCATAATGATTACATTGGAAGTTGTGAATAGTGGCCTTTTGCCTTCACAAATTTAAGCGTAAAAATTATTTCTTCGACAACATCAATATGATGGCAACGATTTTCACTTCTCTCCTTTGACATCAATGACAATAATATTTCCAATAATAGATCAAATCCCACTAGACCTAACAAATTGTAAGGCTATAATGAGTGTATCTTAGCTTAGATTTTTCTCTAAAGTTATGTGTTATTCAAACACATTGGTGATAAATATTTTATTGTCTATCTATTTGATAATATTTGATTATTAATAAATATCCTTCTTTATTGCTTTGTATTTAATCACTTTGTCTTCTTTGCTTCTTTTCTTTACATAGTATTGACGAACATATATAGTTTGGTTAAGTAGACATATCAATTGAGAATAATTTTAATCTTTATTTTAAGGTCAAGATTATTTGTAGTAAATTAATGTAACATAGTGCCAAATTTTCTACATAGAATTTTATTTTTCATCTTTTTGTAAATTCATTTTTATTTTGTGAAGAAAAGGAGTTGGTGACCATATCAAAACGTATTTTTATATCTAGTGAAGAGAACTAAATAGTAATTCTATTATAAATGATTGGACCTAATAATTTATTTAAACAAGAATAAATAATGTGAAATATTTTTCTTATGTCCAATAAAACTAAAGGAAATGTTTGGTATTATCATAATGATTTTGGGTGAATAAAAATCATATAAAGTTGAGGAGCTTGGAAAAAGAAAGATAAGAATGCTTTTAGAATTTTTTTCATTATCAAAATATTTAATCCATTGGTATTAATGTTACAAATCGGTCAAGATTGATTGCTCTTAATGATCCATGTGTAATTTTGCACAACATGCACTTATATGCAACATCTTTACTTTAGTGACTTCCATGGTACAACATATTCCTTGCACACACATTACACACTAAAATAAAGTGAATGAATAAAGGATTGTAGTAGAATGGATTTGTGCACATCAACATAAGCATCATTTCTTATAGCTCTGTGAAAGACAACACAAGACAACTACACATACACTCTTCAACCATGCTATGCAACTTTAGGAGTTTGCACTTTTACACAAGATTTTAAACCCTTGAAATCTTTCTATATTTGTCATTTTATTTTTTAAGAGCTCCTTGAAATATTATTTTACTATTTCATAGGCTAAAAGGAAGAATAAAGGAAATAATTTAAAAAATAATAACTCAAATTATCATAGTAAATTTATGTTATATTTATTAAAATACAACTTATGTTTATTATTAAAAAGTTCCAAATTGTTATCAAAAGTGGCAATAGGAAAATGGGCCAAAAGTGATACTTTATTAAAGGGTATTTTTAGACACCTCTGAAATAAGTTTTGGAAGAAAAAGTGAAAATGATAATATTCAATTATTATTTTCAATGAGTCTATAAAAGGAGGGTTAGGCATAGACAAGGAATTCATTTTTGGTTATTACTATTAAACCTTTTTCTTAAAGATTGAGCATTTGTGTTCATCTTCATGCCTAAGGATGAAAACCCTCTCAGCATAGAGATTTAGAGAAGGAAAAACTTTGGATTTTTGGTGTGGATTGAAGAACAAAAATTTGTTTATTCATTAAAGTGATTTAATTCAAGGATCAGCAGTGTGTTGAAAGATTGTAGTTTATATTTGTTGGTGTAATTAAATGTGTTGTACCTTGTCCTAGGTCATGATTACACCTTAGATAAGTTTACTTAGGGACCACATAGAAGGTAGTTGGAGATTTTCCACCTTTGGTGGACTTATCATGTTATTACTTTATCACTTCCACCTTTTATGGACATATCATGTGATTACCTCTCCACCTTTTGTGGGTGATCCACCATTTGTGGTGATTATCACATTATCACTTTTCCACTTTAGGTGGAGTGATAGATTTTCATAGTTGTCTCATGTCATAAGATTACAACACTTGTCATAATCTTATGCCCTTCTATGTTCTCACCTTGGCTATATAACCAAGGGGTCTCCTATGTACAATCAATCAGTCATCTCATATCAATGAATCATATTGATGAGAATAAAGTTTATTCTTGTCACATCATTTCCTCTCTTTTTGTGCTTTCCATTTGGTCTCAAGATCTTGGTAGCCATAGCCAATTCTAACAATATTCAATTTTAGATCATTATTTGAAGACCTTATAGATTACAAGTTTGTAGTTATTCTCTTGTTCTAGTCTGGTATTTGCAATTTCCTTTCAATTGATGATTTTATATTTGGTGCATGTTCGAGGTGATTTCAAAATATTTATTTATGTAAGTTTTCAGTGGAAAATATGTTAAATATTTATGGCCATACAATTTTATATGGTCATTTTCTTATCTTTATGTTGTCCACACCATTTCATGTTTAATAATTAATTTGTAGAAGAGTGTCGTACAAATTTGGAGTGAAGTAAATTTATTTTATGGATACCATATTAATCAAGGGACTCCATATCAATTTTTGGTACAAATCATACCATTATTTGGTAGTAATATTTTAAGAAGTTGCAATACAAATTAAAGGATTCATATTATTTAATTTTCGGCACTATATGTTAAAAAAATTATGTCAAATCACTTTAAGTCTACATTTTTTTCCTTTTTTATAAAATTTATTCATCGTTTGATTATCATAAATATTCAAAAGGGAGTAAAAATTATTTATTTGATTGTGAACAAGACAAAGATCGATTTGTTGTACAAAGTGATAACTATACCATCTTCTAAAAATGGATCAAAATATATATTATATTGAGTTTATGTTATTTTTGTACAAATTGTAAAGTAAAATATGGTGTACCAAGTATTAGCTAGATGATCTCATTTATGTTGATTGTTGTAGCTCCTTCATCAATTGTATAACTTGGGGTGTTAAATATATAGTAATTGTTATTCTAAAAATGATCTTTGCAAATTGATTGATATTTTAAAAGGGTATTATAATTGACACAGCTATGTATTTTTCCAATATTAATTATCAAATTTTCTATTATAAAATTATGTGTGGTTCTTCACAAGAAATATTGATTTAAGATTTGAATTTGTATTCATTTTGGAAGGCTTGTTGCCAAAACTTACATCTTATCTTTGATTTGAAACTTGCATTGTAAATTATGTGGCTTATTAGAACTAGGCACAATAATTTTATATTATTTTCATTCTTTTAATGTATGTTCTCACCTTTCCCATATCAAGATTTTGATGATCAAAAGGTGCTAATTTTTTCATACTTTTTTCATTATGAAATTATAAAAATTGAAAAAACCCAATTAAGGACATTAAATATTATACATGATCTACACATGGGTAGCACACACACTTTCACAATGTGTTCTCTTTAGCTTCTTATGACTCAAATTATTAGGTGCATCTACTCCATATGATTGTGCCCACCAATTGACACCATATGATTCCAACATTTGAACACATAAAGAGCAAACTATACATGCGCAATACTTGTGTAGTCGACTAAATACACTAAGTAAATCATATTATAATCAGCAAAATAAATAAGTATTAGTTGATGTAAAAGGCAAGTAGTTCCTAACAGTTGTAGTGCCAATTGTTAGCGATTAGCAGTTCTCAACAACTAGTGGCTCTCTTATGAATATTATGTTTGTATACTTCATTGACAATTGCAGGCACTACTATCCCAAACATGTATTTTTTATATTAAATATAGATTAAACACATTAGAAAGTAACACTATGTTCAGGTCAGCATATAGCTAACAACAATAGTTTAAAAAATGGAACATATTGTAGTTGCACATGAATGAATGGAAATACCTTTTGATTTCTTATATAAACTATTTGTTGTATACTTTACTATTTACTCTATATAATTCCTTGTTATAATTATTCTAGTAGAATAAATAGTAAAAATTTGACGGCATTGCCTTTACATAACCTAGTAAAATAAAATACAAAATGGAAAACATGGTCATATAATGGGACAACCCATGGATGAACTTGTACAGGCCAATGAAGAAATAGAAGATAAGTTTACACAAGACTTGGTAAATTGGTGGGACATTTCATTAAGAGAACATGTTCAAAGGGGAGCTCTCAAGAGAGAGGTCTCTCAAGCCACCATTTGGTACAACCTAATTGTCAATGAGGAGGTTGGTTGTCTTCCCAATAGACTTCCAAGACTCATTGCACACCATTTCATCATCTTGTTAGATATTTGGGATAAGAGAAACCAAGAAAAATGTAGGCAACAAATATTATAATAGTATGAAGAGCAAGACTGAAGGAAAGAAGAAGAATGTAATATTGATTGTCAGCACATTTTGAAGAATTAATGCCCTTAAACTTGAATAAACATAGAAAAAAAATGTACAAAGTGGTCATGAATAAATAAACCAAAAGATCAAAATACCCTTAAGATTAAGGGAATAAAGGGAATGAGGATGATGAATAAGGCGTGAAGTTGAAGAAGGTAAAGGGTTTCTAAGGGAAAACCCAATTCCACCCAAGAGAAAAATTTGAAGCCTAAACAAGAGTCATAGTTAGGAGAGAAAGAGAAATTTCACAACAAGAAAACACACGAAGGGAGAGTGGTCCAAGAAATAGAAAGACACCTACTACTCCCCAACGAAGCATACACTAACCTTGTTGACCTAGCAAAATATTCATCCACACCATCAATGTCAAATGAAGAGGAAAGAAAAGGAGAAATCATCAAAGAACCATCCAAACAATCACCATCAAACAAAGGAGGTTCATTATCAGGTGAAAGGGAAGAAATTTTTAAGTTGGCCATCAGAGAATAATTTGTACAATTAAATTCATTTGAAGGGAATGTGAGAGAGAACCTACTAATGGTTTAATAGAGACATATGAGAACACCATATGCTAGATTGAAGACTTGATATTGATAGAAGAGCCAAACATTGAAAGATCGAAGCCGATAATTCCAAGACAAAGGGAGCATCAAAAGGGCCCTAAAGGTAACTCAAGGGTGATGAACATTGAAGAGGATGAGTGAAGGATTTTTTTTATATTTGTGAGTGTAGGGAAAGCACTGAAATATACAAATAAAAAATCTCCAATCAGGTTATCATCATAGAGGGCATAATAAGGAGGCAAGATGGTGACTCCCCCAAAAATTCTGAATGTAGAACAATAAAAACTTCCAAAGTTCACTAGGAACGAATCAAAGGACCATTTGAGGAATTGCAAGACATGTGAGATAATTTAGGTAGAAAATGGTTAGGATGACAAAGCATATTGGTTAAAGGAATTTCTAGCAACGCTTAGAGGAATAACCATATATTGGTATACAAAATTGGACATAGTACATAAAACTACATGGGATGCCTTAAAAAGATCATTCCAAGAGGAACTCAAACTCTTGAGAGATGATAACAAAATTTTCGTGGAGATATATAATACCAAAAAAATAAAACATGAGAATGTACAAGCCTATAATTGTAGACTCAAATAACTATTGGTGAAATTAGAAAACTAGTTGGTCAATGGGCTAAAGATAATATGATTCATTGAAGGATTTATCCCTTCATTGTGAAATAAAATGAAATTTGTGCCTTCATCATTGTATGTTGATGCCTACAATTAGGTGATGGACATAGAGAGTAAAGAAAAGATATCCCCGCAGGGGAAATGGAGGACAAAAGATGACGAGACCACCGATGATAACACCAAAAATAAATCAAATATGATTCGAGCTTTGTGGAAAGACATGATAAAGATGATGAAGGAGCTCAAGGTTGACAAAGAAAGTACAAAGGAGAGCCAAGAATTAAATTTAAAGGTCACACTAAAGTAAATTATTCAAAAAAGCTATTCTATGACATCTACCAACTAATGGGACATTCCATAAATTAATTCCCATACAAACTCAAGATAAGAAGCATGCAAGTGCTATTCACTTAGGTGGAACAATCAACTCCACTAAGCACACCACAAAAACCACAAAATAATAATACAAATTCATCTCATGGTAGATACCATAATAGACGGGGAAATAATAATTGGTATTATTGAACCGAGAAGTAGGATCCAATATGATCCCAAGGGAAGGTCGATGATCTAATGTTGTAAATATAATGAATGGTGGCACTTGGATAGGGAATACCAAAGCAACCAAAATAAAGCGAGGATGTGCAAATGGTGTGGATGGGGTGACCATGAATACATCAATTACCTAAAACAAAAAAGGTATTAATATGCTCGATGTGGAAGAACAAGACAAGGTAGTTCTAGAAATCAATAGAGAAAAATTGAAGAAGGCCATATATACAAAGCCTCGTACAAAGAAAGAAAAAAATTGAGAGGCCAATGAAAAAGTAGAGTAGGTGATGGAAGAGGGATGTAAAATATCCAATGAAACTACAAGTACTTCCTTTTTGTTGAAGTCCAAGAAGAATATAGTATAGTAGATGTTGCAAACAACTATACCGATAAAGGTGATAAATCTTCTTCAAAGTATGCCACAACTAAGAGTGGAAATCACCAACATGGTCGGTGATGATAAAAAATAGAGACAAGATAGTACAAGTATGAACATGATAATAGAACCACCACCACAAGGAGAAAAATCATTGACCCAATGTTGTTGATGATGAACATAGGGAAGAGTTCAAGTGTCATGCAAATATATATCATGGGAAAGAATCTAACCAACACAATTGTTGATGGAGGATCAAGAGTAAATGTATTGTTAGAGGATACATGAAAATTCCTCAGGAAGCCAACTCTCTGGCCACCAACCTTCCAATTGGTAGGTGTAGATCAACATGGAATTAAACCATTGGAGGCACTTATGGTACAAAAGGTAATGATCAAAACCCAATATTTCATGCTAAACTTTGTGGTTATTCCGCTACAAAATAAAGCCTATAATATATTGTTAGGGAGATCACAACTAGAAAGAAAACACCTTTTCTATAGAAAACAAAGGGTGGAAGTATATCATAGATTTGAGAACTTAGGCAGTAAGTGAGAGATGACTTCCTCTAAGTAAGATTCAAAACGAGGAGAATCAAGAGCGGAAGAAGAGAGAAGGTTCATGGAACCAAATGATGAGGGAGTTTTGGATCTCCAAAATTGTTGGGAGAAGGAAACAAGTTTCTTAAATGGACCATTCCATTGGTATCTTGAAGACTATGAACTACTCTGACATGACTGCAATATGATACAAATTGGGTAGATAGAAGAAGAAGATCAAGCAATGACAACCTAGAAGTTCCCTACAAAGTATGAGTACAAGGAGGGAGTCACTTATTTGAATGATACACCAACCCATGACTTCGAATGGGACCAAATGATCAAGTACAAGGAGTTGAAAATGAATAAATTAAACCTTAGAGAAGAGGGAAATCCCTGAATAATTCTCATAGGAGATGATTGGGACCCAATACTCAAGACAACGGTATTAAAAATCCTCTTAGAGTACAAGGATTATTTCACCTAGACATAGAAATACCTAAAGAGAGTGCCTCTAGAGTTGTTTACACATAATTCCTCTATGAATTTGAGCACAATCCATATGGAAGTGGGCTTACAAAATGAATAGGAACTATGCTGAAAAAGTTTCGGAGGAGATAGAAAAAATGTTGGAGGTTGGCATAATTTCCAAAGTCAAGAATAGTGATTGGGTTTCCCTAATCATTATACCTCTAAAGAATGAATCCAAATAAATTAGGATATGTGTGGACTTGAGAAGTCTAAACATAATCACCATTAAAGATCCATTCCCAATCCCATTCATCAACTTAATATTGGAAGAAGTTGTTGGTCATGAGATTTACTCATTCATGGATGGTTTCTCTGAGTACAACTAAATAAGCATAGTAAAATAAGATAAGCTAAAGAGTATGCTTGTGGTGGAAGACGAGGTGTATGCCTACAACCAGATGCCATTTGGACTATGAAATGCTCTGGCCACCTTCTAGAAAATTATTTTGCACATTTTTTATAAAATATTAATTAAAAAATTTAAAGAATTTTTGGATGATTGGTTGATCTATAATAATTAAGACACACATCTAAAATCTTTGTGTGAATGTATGGAATGATGCAAAGTATCATGATTGGCCTTGAATTTGAAGAAGTGTATATTCATGGTACCTTAGAGAAAATTGCTCGAACATATAGTTTGTAAAGTTAGATTGAATATTGACCCAAACAAGACATAAGTGATCGTACAAATGGAAGCACCAAAAAACATCATAAGAGTCAAAATATTCATGGGTCATTTCGAATACTATGAAGGGTTTATAAAAAAATTCTCAGATATCCTACCCACTCAACATACTGATAAGAAAGGTGTAAGGCCTCACTAATGTTTAGTCAACTTGGTGTTAGGCACACAATTCAAAGGAAGGGTTCCTAATTGAACAATCCACAAAACCCTTGCAAAGACTCTATTAAATTATCAACTAGTGCTTCATAAGATTTTGATTATGTTGGTACTATATGTGCATTTAGAGACCCTACATGGCCTATA